>VIIQ02000061.1:0-36339 GCA_007449985.2 Desmodesmus armatus | reverse complement strand
TGGGGAGGAAGGTACGGGGGCTGGATGATGAGGGGCTGGCCCACTGGGTGATGCACCACGGTTGGACACATTGGACCTCCCACTGCTGCTGGAGGCTGACAGATGAAAGTGGGTGGGAGGCGGTGGGGGTGTAAGGGAGGGGAGGGGCTGTACAGTGAGTGTACTGTGGAGTGTGTGTTGGTGGGATGGGTGTGGGAGCACTTGCACACTAGTGTGTGGGTGGTGGTGTGTGGGGGGGGGGGGCGAGATGTGGGTCTGGCCCATTGGCAGACGCACCACGCCTATGTAAATAGATTATAAAAACAATATAATAATATAATATATTTCAATATTTAATATTGTCAAGACACACTGGACCTGCATTGCTGGAGGCTGACAGATGCAGGTGGGGGGCGTGTGTGGGTGTGGGCTGGTGGTGGTGGTGGGGTGGTGGGGGGGGGGGGGGGTCGCAGCAGTGTGTTGACACGTGACTGTGTACGCATTTGTGTGCGAGGGATGGTGCGTGAGGCAAGTACTACTACATACATACACTATTCACAACCGCACCATGCTTCTTAGCTTCATCCTTACCATGCCTGCAGGCCTGCACTCCCTCCTCAGCAGCAGCAGCTGCCTGCTGCAGATCAACACTGACGGCTGCGCCCCCCTCCCTTTACCCCCACCTCGCCACCACACACTCACTTGCTTCCCCTGCTTGCTTGGTCCTTCGCTTGCAGGCCTGCACTCCCTTCTCAGCAGCAGCCAGCAGCCTGCTGCAGGTCAACATTGACGGCTGCCCCCGTCCCTCCCTCCCTCCTCCCCCCTTCCCCATGCTGGTCTCCCCTTGGTCGTAGGCCGGCACTCTCTCCTGAGCAGCAGCAGCAGCAGCCTGCTGCAGGTCAACATAGACAGCTGCCCCCTCCCTTCCTCACCACCCAGCTGAGTGTCTTACATACCCCCCCCCCCCTCCCTGTTTGCTGGTTTCCCCATCCCTTGCAGGCCTGCACTCCCTCCTGAGCAGCAGCAGCAGCTTACTGCAGGTCAACATTGACGGCTGCCCCCGTCTTAGCCTGGCCTCATGCCCCCTGGCTTCATTGCTGTGGATGCACTGGTGGGGGGCAGCCCACTGAAAGACAGCAGCAGCAGCCACAAGCGACCGGGGCTGCTGATACGGGTGCCCCTGAGCAGCAGCAGCAGCAGCAGCCGTCACACCAGCAGCAGCAGCAGCAGGCCGTCGAGCCACGCCTTAGTCTGGCCTGCTGCCAACGTCTCAGCCTGGCCTCGTGCTCCCCTGGCTTTGTGGCTGTGGATGCATTGGTGGGAGGCAGCCCTCTCAAGGACAGCAGCAGCAGCCACAAACGACCGGGGCTGCTGATACGAGTGCCTCTGGAGCAGCAGCAGCAGCAGCAGCAGCCGTTGCAATGCCAGCAGCAGCAACTGCAGGCTAATCAAGCGTCACTTTAGTCCAGGGCTGGCAGTAAGGGTGTCTTTTGATGCAGCAGCAGCAGCAGCAGCAGCAGGAAGCCAGGATTTGAGGCATGCCTTATGGCTGTGGTTTAGGCATCATCATCCTGCGTGTGGGTCTGTCTGAGGGCGGCGCATCCGCCGTCACACAGGATGTGCCCACATTGGCGTCAGTTGCTTTGCAGAGCTGAGGTAGAACAGTGTCAGGCCTGTCAGGGTCAAGGCCCAACTGCAACATCGGGTTGTTTGTTTGACCTTGCCCCAGGTTCAGCCCAATGCAATAGCTGTGCCCTCAGACCTGATTCTTTCCGAGGGCCCCAGTGCATGAATAGAAAAGGAGACAGGGGCAGGAGTGCAGCACCCTCATGCCAGCCTGTCAGAGCCCAACTTGGCAAAGATCCACTAGACACACACGCTGACGATGTTGATGCTGGTAACACTGATATCTGAACTACGACTGCCGCAGATGGTTCGCTAGCTTCACTAGGTGTTGGATTGGTCAGCAGATCATGATCTGCCAGTCAATGCCAGTATGTATGGGCAGGCCTAGTCAAACTCTCGGGCAAAGTATGCTTCCGTCAATGTATTTCGTCAATACTGATTCAAGCTTGACAGGTCAGCGATCTTAGAACTTCCGGAACGTTGACACCTCCCAACACCTCCGGGATGGCCGATCACGTCTCAGCAGATGCTGTGTGCAACGAGGAATGCAGCAACGATCTGTTCGAGAAGCTCCCTTTCCTCGCAGATGCCCTCCTGCCGCTTCTAGGGCCTACTGCTGTGCTGCAGCTGTCCTTGACCTGCACAGCATGGAGGAGGGCAGTGCAGCTTTCGTTAGTCAACTTGGCGCCAAAAAGCGAACTCGCCATGCCTTTCGTTGCGGGTTGCTTGCACCTGAGGCGATTGCAGCTGGGACACATGCAGCCAGCCTCAACAGCAGGTGAGCCAGCAGGATCATATGCATGCAAAGTGCTGCACGGCTGGGGTAGCAGCAGGCCTGAGCATTGCCACCACCAGCACCAGCAGCAGCAGCAGCAACAGCTGATCATTCATCGTCATTATGCCTGTTTATCTAGGCAGTGGAGTTGCTTGCTTGTGAATTGCACCATGTGTGCACACCAGCAACACTCGTAGCCATGTGTATTCTCAGGATTCTAGGGCCCTGTACAAGACACTCAGCAGCAACCGCTGGTCTCACACACGCTCGCTCAAGCTCCCTCACTTCCCCAACCGCACCCTCCCTCGCACTCCCTCTACCGTACTGACACACCCCTGACCCACCACACACCCCCCCCCCTGCTATGCCGTGCGGTGCTGTGTCGTGCTGTGCTGTGCTGTGCTGTGCTGTGCTGTGCTGTGCGGTCATCCACCCAGGCAGGGGGGTTCCTGGCCCCCGCAGCCTGCTGTCCCACCTGGCCCACCTCACCAGCCTGGCCCACCTGGACCTGGCCCACAGCCTCACAGCAGCGTGGAGGGGCCAGGCGGTTGAGGTCACTCCCCGTGACCTGGCCCACCTCACTGCATGCACAGCACTGCAGGTGTGTTGAGTGTGAAACTAGCGCAGCTGCTGTCATGTGTGATCCTGTAGGGTCGTCAGTCAGTCACTTCAGTCTTATTTTATGTCTACCAGCCCCCCTGGCCACCCTCCCCTCCCTGACAGCGCTACCTGAAAATTCGCTGACCCCCCTCCTCTCCACCCATACGCACCTGGCAGCTTGGCGAGATGGCATCACAAACAACCCCCATCGATTCTCCCAGCACAACATGTACCACACGCTACTGCCCCCCCCCCCCCCTTTTGCCCCCCCCCCCCCTCCACCACAGGTCCTGAACCTCTCCCACCAGCCGCTCATTCAGTACTACCCCTCCCCCGTAGCCCCCTGGTCTCCCTGCCGACCCTGACAGCCCTACTACTCAGCATTACTCCCCCCCCCTCACGCACACACCACCACACCACACTGTTATCAGCTGTTTCCACTCCACCCTCTGTCCCCCTCCCCCACCCCCTCCTCTCCCCACCCACTGTAGGTCCTGAACCTCTTCCACCAGCCGCTCTTTCAGTACCACCCCTCCCCCTTAGCCCCCCTGGCCAGCCTTTCCACGCTCACAGCCCTGCTGCTGAACATCGCGGACACCTCCTGGACACCAGACCCCACAGCCAAACGCCCACTCACAACTGGCTTGTCACCACCCTCAACACACACTGCTGCCTGCCCCCCCCCACCACCACCACAGGTCCTCAACCTCTCCCACCAGCCCTGCCTACAGAGCCACTCCTCCCCCCTAGCCCCCCTGGCCACCCTCCCCGCCCTGACAGCCCTACTACTGAACATCGCGGACACCTCTTGGACACCAGGCCCACAGCCAAACGCCCACTCACAGCTGGCTTGTCACCACCCTCAACACACACTGCTGCCTGCCCCCCCCTCTGACACACGCAGGTGCTCAACCTCTCCCACCAGCCATGCCTACAGAGCCACCCCTCTGCCCTAGCCCCCCTGGCCACCCTCCCCTCCCTCACAGCCCTACTGCTCAGCATTGCTGACACCTCCTGGACACCAGACCTGGCAGGCAGCTATCACATCCAAACACCAATATGCAAGCCTCTGTCGCCACCTTCAACATATATTGCTGCCCCCCTCCTTCCCGCAGATCCTGAACATTTCCCACCAGCCCTGCCTACAGAGCCACCCCTCTGCCCTAGCCCCCCTGGCCACCCTCCCCTCCCTGACAGCCCTACTGCTCAGCATTTCTGACACTCCCTGGACACCAGACCTGGCAGGCAGCTATCACATCCAAACACCAATATGCAAGCCTCTGTCGCCACCTTCAACATATATTGCTGCCCCCCTCCTTCCCGCAGATCCTGAACATTTCCCACCAGCCCTGCCTACAGAGCCACCCCTCCCCCCTAGCCCCCCTGGTCACCCTCCCCTCCCTCACAGCCCTACTGCTCAGCATTGCTGACACCAACTGGACACCAGACCTGGCAGCCTGGCAGGCTGTAGCAGCACTCACTGGGCTACAGCTGCTGGACATATCTGGGTGGAGCAGGTGCAGAGTGAGAGTGAGAGGGGGAGTGAGAGAGGGAGTGAGGAGTGAGAGCTGCAGTCTAGCAGCAGCAGCAGCAGCAGCAGCAGCGGCGGTGGCGGCAGACGGACCGATGATGCAGAAGATAAAAGCGCAGCAGCGGTGCCAGCAGCACAACAGGAACAGCAGCGGCAGCAGTAGTGACAGCAGCAGCAGCAGCAGTGGCAGTGACACCGACAGCCGCAGCCGTATTGGGCGTGTGTTGGCACGGCTGCTGCCCAAGCGGCAACCACCGCACAATGGGACAGCTGCTGCTGCTGCTGCTGCTGCTGCTGGGGCCAGCAGCGGCAGCTCTCACCCTGCTGCTGCTTTTGGAGCAGCAGCAGCAGCAGGAGGGGATGTTGTGGGCAGTGACCTTGGTGTGTATGCAAATGCTGCAGCACCCTTGGAGCTGGTGAGCAGTCTTACGAGGCTGCAGCAGCTGCTGCTGGCAGATTGGAGCGAACCACCCTCGGCTGCAGGTGAGACTCCCAGACAGGCAACCTGACCGACCTCGGCAGTCACCCCCACTCCCCACCCCTTTGCTGTATGCTGCTGTTGCTGCTGCCACGATCTGGAGGCACATAGGCACTGCAGGTCCTGCGGCAGCCCTCCTTCTTCACCCGCGCTTACTGTACAGTACAGTACAGTACAGTATTTTGGGGACAGGGTCCCAACCTCGGCGCTAGCCAGCAACCCTTGCTGACTGACTAACATACCCTTGCTGACTGGACTAAATGTTTCTTGGCTGCAGGCGAGACAGCAACTCTGTGACAGCAGCACAACGAATCAGTGCTCTCCACCTGTAAACATCTGCTGCTGCTGCTGCTGCTGTTGTTGCCTGCAGGTGTGTGTGCCCTGCAGCAGCTGCCCCACCTCACCGCCCTAGACATCAGCAGGTGCCTCATCCAGGCCCCCACACCTGATGCCTCCATTCTGGGCATACACCCACCCTCCAGCAGCAGCAGCAGGCAGCAGATATCCTTGCTAGCAATGCTGCAGGGCACAGCTAAGCAGCAGCAGCAGCCTGCGTCATACGTCCGCGGCAGCTGCAGCAACAGCAGGAGTGTGATACAGTCGACACAGGTGATACCAGACCCGCCTGCAGCAGCAGCTGGTAGTGACACCCAGTCAACAGCAGCAGCAGCAGCAGGAGGAGGACTAACGCTACCAGCAGCAGTAGCAGGGTTCTTCAGCAGCCTGCAGCGGTTGCAGTGCTCTGGTGTGTCGTTGTCGTTTGAGAGTGGGCTGTGGGGGTCACTGGGCCAGCTGCAGCAGCTGGATGTGAGTGCCTGCAGCAGGTTCAGGGGGGAGGGGCTGAGCCAACTGACGGCACTGCAGCAGCTGGTGGCAAGCGGTGAGTGAGGGGCGTTGAAGGGGGGGGGCAACAATTTGGGTGCGGGGCTGAGTCAGTTGACGGCACTGTAGCACCTGGTGGCGAGCGGTGTGTGGGTGGGGGTGTGTGGGGGTGGGAGTGGGGGTGGGGTGGGGTGTGAATGTGGGTGACATTATTTTGTGTGGGGGGCTGAGCCAACTGACGGCACTGCAGCAGCTGGTGGCAAGTGGTGAGTGGGTGTGTACGTGTTGGGTGCTGGTCAATGAGAGATTTGGGGTGGGGCCAGCAAAACAGGGAGGGGTTGGCAAAGCTCGTCAAGTATCTATGATTCGTACCCAGCCCAGGGTTTGTAGAAACAATACCCTCCTGCTGCGGGTGCTGGGTAGACCAAGGGGTAGGCACACGGACATCAATACGCCGTTAGTGAGCTGTTGTGATTGCACTCCAACACATCATGTGCTATGCTGTGTTGTGCTGTCTGTTGCCCCTGCAGACGGTGTCCAGCTGGACTATGATGCTATCTAGGACCCGCTCAGGTCGCTGATAAAAACCGTATGCTGTTTCATGCTGTGCTGCCTGTGGCCACTGCAGACTGTGTCCAGCTGGACTATGATGCCATCAGGGAGCTGCTGGCAACAGCCACACACCTGAAGCTGCTCGACCTGCAGGTGAGAAATGTGGACATTACCGCCAAGCCGTGAAATCAATCAAAATTACACCCTGGCCGCACACACTATTGCTTGCCTTGCATTCTTGTACCTCCTGAACACTGCGTGTGCATGTTCACTGGCGTGAGCCCTTGGCTCAGCTGTCTACCTGTCAATCATCATTATCAGTGAAAGGCATCCTATTACTGTTGTCCTGGCTTGCGCTGCCTGTTTTGCCGCCCCTGCAGCGCTCAACGGTCATTCTGCACGGCAGTGGGACCACGGCTGGCCAGCTGAGTAGCGGACGCTACCGCAGCCTTGCTGCACAGCCAGCAGTGCGTTCCAAACTGCAACAGCAGCAGTACCTTACTGGGGCTGAGGTCGCGGGTTCGAGTCGGGTTGATGTCGCGGGTTGCCCTGCAGCTGAAACCCATCGCACCTCGGGTGGTGGTGCTGCCGCTGCTTGCAACGCGAGCGCAAGCACATCATCAGCATCATCCGCAGCAGCAGCAGCAGCAGCAGCAGCAGCGGCGGCAGGGGGAATCCAGCAGCAGAGGGGTCTGCAGCAGCTGCTAATGAATGAGTGTCAGCTCGTCTTCGAAGCATTTGTCTGGGAGGTCAACGCTGCCACCCCGATGCCTCTTAGTCATCCCTCCCTGCTTCTATATGACCTCGTCAGCAGCTCAAAAGGGGGCCTGCAAAACCTGCAGGTCTTAAAGTGGAACAGGGCAGATGCTACCCTAGCAGCAGTCATCCTTTCCTCACTCGTCCCCCAAGCCGCTAAAACCCTAACAGAGCTGCGGCTCAGCAGCAGTAACCTCCCCGAAGACCCCTCCCGCTGCTGGCAGGGTTTAGCCGCCGCCACAAACCTCAGGGTTTTGGACCTCAACCACACGGGGTTTAGCCGCCAGGGGTGCGCTAAACCCTGTGGGACGAACCCCACAGTGGCGTTGTTGGGCGCGGTGGCGGGAATGCGGTTGGAGGTGCTGTGGTGTGCTGGATGGCGGTTTTACTTTGCGGGGTTCAAGCCGCTGGCGGGCCTGGGGGAGTGTCTGGTGTCTCTGGACTTGACACGAGGAAGGGACGTGACTGACAGCACGCTGTGGAGCCTCACACACCTTACAAGTAAGTATACCCTGTTTGGGTTTAGGTTTGAGACAGGGGGGGGGCTGAGGTGACTGCATCATCATGTACCTCTGCTTGAGGGGTGTGTTGCATACAGTCACAGGTTGAGTGTATTCAATATGCTAGGAAGATGGAAGGGTTGTGAAGAGGGGGCCTGGGGGAGTGTCTGGTGTCTCTGGACCTGACGCGAGGGAGGGATGTAACTGACAGCACGCTGTGGAGCCTCACACACCTTACAAGTGAGTCCAAGATTTCTCTCCTGACATCTCGTTACCCCCCTCCCCCGCCTAAATCACCCCCAAAACCGTCGGAACCTTGCTTCTGGAACGTAGTTTCTTAGGTAAGGATGCAATGTGAATTGTTGGTCCGCCTGCACCCGTCACTGCGCAACACATGCACAGCAGTGTCATCCAGCATGCAACGTTGAATTTTACCAGACTTTGGGACATCTGCTAATTCAATTAGCAGTGCTTATAAGGTCAGACTATATTCAGTTCTGCTTGTGCACTTGGCACACAAGCTGATGCGCTGTCCCCCCTGCCAACCCCACCCCAACCTTGCCCATGCTGCAGGTCTGACCTGGCTGTCAGTCGCCGGTGCCAGTGTATCCAACGACCAGCTGTTCTCACTCGTCCTCTTACACCTGCCCAACCTACAGCACCTGGACCTCTCAGGTATATCCACCTTCACAGCCCGCAGCCTCCCATCCCTGCTGCTGCTGCCGGCCCTCACCTCTCTCGACATGCGGTCAACACAGGCCACCGCAGACGCGGCGGCGGTTGACACACTGGTCAAACTCCCCAACTGCCGGCGGTTGGCGCTGTCGGTGGCTGGGGAGGAAAGCTACGGCCGGCCGCAGCAGCAGTGGCGACCACAGCAGCAGCAGCAACAGCAGTTGCAAAGTGACGTTATAATGGATGAAGTGACCAGTAGCAGGGGGGGCACCCCTCGCAGCAGTATAGATGAGGGGGTGGCAGGGGGCCTGCGGGCGTATGCGTACCTAGGGAAGTTGGGTAGGGGTCAGAGCCTGAGGCAGGTGCTACTGGGCGGGAGCACTCCCAGCCTTACTGAGTATGTGAGGGGGCTGCTGCCGCCTTGGGTTGACGTGCGCTGATGTGTAGACACAGGGAGTCATCCAGCCAATGCATGAACCATCCAAGTGTTCAAGTAGGATAGTGGATCGCCGCTGTCACCGCCGTAGTGACTATGATTATGAAGCACCAAGTCTCACAGCATGGGGACTATTGCTATTCCAACGACACCAGCATGGCACGCATCCTGTGCGCCTGGCTCTGGGTGGTTTTGCGCTGGTGTTTGCTTGAGGCATTGATACAGCTGTTGCTGAATGCTCACTGACTCTTGTGGCCTCGCAACTGTGGGGAAGAGGGAGAACCCCAAGCCCCAATGAGTTACCGAGGGGCTAGCTGACACCCTGGGTTGATTTGTGCTGACGCGCGGTCAGGTAGCAAGGTAATTACCAGTGCGGCACACCTATTGTGTGCCTGGTTTTGGGTGGACGTGCGTTGGCGCATGCGCATGCACAGCAGTCAAAGCCATTGCAAGTGCCTCATTGGGCGGCACACCTCTTGGTGGCGCCTGACTCTTCTAGCCTCCCGGCTGTGGGGAGGGCGGGGGCCCAGCCTCTCTGCTTATGTAGGGCCAGCCTCTCTGCTTATGTAAGGGGCCTTCTGCCATTCTGGTGGACGTGCGGTGAGAAGTGCAGGTTGTGGGCAATGTGTGCTAGTGTGCCAGCTGAGCCTACTGTTGTCAGGCTGCAGGGCTTGCAGTGTATTGCTTGCTGTGGCATGGTGCTGGTGTGATTAATTTTCCTCATGTTGGGAAGTGTGATCTGGCTTATGTCTGGTGTTTGGGCCAGACAGCTCTGTCAGTGTGTGGTGTCAGTCTGAAGGGGGATGTACATGCTATCAACGACTTCCCATTCCCTGTATTGTCTGCATTCAGTCACTGCCATAGCTGAGCCCTGCTCTGCTCAGGACAGGGGAGCAGGAATATGAGGAATGAATTGGGATGTACGGGACATTGCAGTCACGGCATCAAGAGAAGGCGCCAATTGCAGAATTCTTCCATACAGCAGGAACAGTCTGCGGACTGGAGGGCGCTTGTGGGGCTGTAACCGCGGCAGTGTTGGGTTTTAGGGGCCTGCAGGGCGGGGTGGAGCTGGAAGTGCCACGCTGTAGCCTCCTGTGGGAGCGTGCGTATGTGCGTCGCCGCGAGCGATGTCACTTTCAGGTTGCCTGCGGGATGTGTTGTGCTAAGTAGTGATTCGGGTCATTCTGACATGGCTTATTGCAATGCAAGATCGAGCATTCGACTGGTATTCGACCGCAACGTACTTGCACGGAAGGGCACTCGATCGTCTCGACTTGCAAGCCATCAGAAGCGCGTAATGTCACGATGAACCTACAGTTAAATCATTTACAGGCATTGCCTTTTTGGCCCAACGTAACATATGTTTTTCTTGCGTGCCATGGCGCACCGCAACACCAAAGCGACGTTCCCGCAGGCGAGGTAAGCTATCCTCCTGCGATGCAATGACAACCATTCAAAGGTTCTTGAGATCCCAATGCACGCGCATCAGCGCCCAGGCAGTCGTTCAGGCATACATCGTGCAGCGCAATGCATGCTAAAACGATTAATGGAACCAACATGCATGCCACACCTTCACAGGTACCTCATTCTTGCATGCCTCCTGGTAGCGGCAGCCTCAGCACCAACGCTGGTTTCAGCGCGTGGTACCGTTGGCAATGCTGCTGCTACTGCTGTGAGAGCACCAGAGGCTGATTGCACGCTGTTCGCCATTGGACGCAGCGGCATCAGCCTCCACTGCAAGGGACGCCGCGTCCAGGCTGCTTTCAATCAAGACGCGGTCAAACTACTGACCCGCTCCCCCACTTCCTCCTTCAAAACCTCAGGTGTAGACCTTACCCCCAGCTGCTACACCCCTGGCTGCCTGCTCACAATCTGCGGCAGGAGTGATGTTGTCATCCGCGGCGTCGTGCGCAAGCTTGAGCCGATGCCTGGGTTTGTACAGTCTGTGCTGTGCTTGGTGAACAGCAGCCGGGTGACGCTCCGACATGCTGTCATCGCCGACAACCCGCTTATGAGGGGCGTGCATGGCATGCATGATGCGCGCGTCATATTGGAGAGCACGACCGTCATTGGGAACAGCCTGTTGGACGATGATGGGGTGGGAGTGCGGGTGACAGACCATGCTGAGGTGACTATTTCAGGCGGAAGTGTTTTGGCGGGAAATCTTGCGCCCGGCGGCAACGGCGCTGGAGTGTTTGCAGGTGGTGATGCTGTCGTGAGCATCGTCGACAGCAGCATCGTGAACAATACGTGTGACATGTTTGGTGGTGGTGTGGCTGCAGCTGGCAACGCCAGAGTGAGGATAGCGGGAAGGAGCATGATCTCTGGCAACGTTGCCAGGAAAGGGGGCGGGGTGGCCGTCCTTGGTAATGCCACCCTGCGTGTGTCACATGACGTCATTCTTGAAGGCAATGGCATAACAGACAAGAATGCATTCGGGTTTGATTTGTATGCATCCAGCTCACAGCCGGTTTACCTCCCCAAGGCAAAGTGTGGGGATGGGATTGTACAGGCTTGGGCCGCCAGCGGCGACCAGGGCTCCCCACTGCGCTGTGTCTCCGACCCTGCGCCAGGGCAGCCTTAGTTCTACTGTCGATGCCGCCTGAGGCAGACCCCTTACTATCTTGACCGCCGAGTCCCTAAGAGGGGTGCCACATGCATTTACGTGTAGCCGCTACGCGTGTGAAGTTCGCACCTGGGCACCTGAAGGGGAGCTTGCAGGGGTTACCAAGCCCTTCACACCCCTAAGCATCTACTAGTAGTACTCAGGACCAGGGGGGGGGTATGCCTTGAGCTCTTGAGTTTCATAGCTACAGGTGTAACTTTGATTTGATTTGATGCCTTACGGAGCCACTAGCGCAAGTTGTGGCTGAGAGGGGTGAGAGGGGCACGATCAAAATGCCAGTTCACCGTAGTGAGCCCCCCCCCAAGTTGGCAGCCCTTGTGTGCAACCGCTGCAGTTGGTGACCCAACTGCTAGAGAGGGGCTGGAGGTGTCGGCATGATGTTGTAACCGCTGCAGCACTGCTCTGTGTGAAGTTCACGCTGCCCATTACAAGGCTTGTAACAGGAGAGTGCACACTGGCTCATGTACAGGTGTTCAGCAGCTAGTAGCTGTTGCATTTTCAGCGTATGTATGTGCAATGTAGCAGGTGAAACAGTAAGCCTGTCAGTATCACCAGCATGTTGCCTGAAACATACATGTGGGCACAAGTGGGCAGTACATCTTTCTTGTGCCGGACCTGTCAACCTCCTGCCCAGCTGGGAGCAGAACCCCAAGCCTGATCAGGTATGGAAGGGTTGACTGCATTCCTCCCCCCTTGGTGAATGTGCGGTGAAGCCAGGGGTAGTAAGGGCCCAGGCCTTGAAGGGTAGAAAGGACGAGAGTGACATGTGCGGTGCACAATATTGTGTGGTTGTGGTGGGTCAAAAGGCACACAAATTGTGCATTTAGTCGTTGCACGTTTGAACTACTGACAGGTAGCATGTCTTGCTCGTCGGGCTGGCTGATGGCAACTTGTCATCTTGGGTCCCATTATGGGATTGTCATGGCATGACAATCCCCCCATGACAAGCTGCTGTCTGGGGTGGTGCAGCAAGGCTGATAGGTCGCAATAACGAATGTTCCATAACATTACACCCCATCCACGTTTGAGGCACCGAGCAGTTTGGTAATCTCAGGCCGGAAGACAATGCGGTAACCGCATTGCGGTTGGTAACGGCTTGGGCGATTATTCTACACGGAACCTTCCGATGCAGGTGCATGAAGCCCGTGCAAAACGGCGCTCCTGCGCTACACCCGTCGAACAGGCCGCGGTGGGGGTTTCGAATGCTCCTCTGGTGGTGTGTCTGCTGGCAGGCCCGCCAGGCAGGGGGGGTTGCCCCGGGGCCCCCCTTTTTTGGTGGGTGGCACCCACTGGGTGCCTTCCCTGTTGTGGTGTGGTTGCTGCTGGTTTGGTCCTGGGGGTGCAGTGCTGTGGTGGTTGGTCTTGTGTGCATTTGTTGCTCCTGCACTGCTGTTGTGTCTCGGGCCAGGGCAGCAGTGATGCTCTGCTGCTGCAGTCCGCACACAGTCACTAGGACCAGAGTGCAAACTGTGTGAATGCCGCCCTTGTGGGCTGCGTGGATGATGTGTAAGAAGCCAGAAGGGACTTGGGTTCCCCCTCCCTCTGGCATTGCTTTAGTGCCGACGCAGCTACTAGCAGTGGCACTGCCTCCTTTGTGAGGGGGGGGGGACCCCCCTCACACTCCCCCCTCATGGGGTCGATGCATGGCGCCCCCCTCTGGCGTTGGTTTGATGCGCAGACATATTATTCAAGCTGGCCGGCGAGCATGGCGATTGGTTTGACATTGGCCGTGGTGTGCGTCAGAGTTGTGTGATTGCTCCTCTGTTGTTCAACATCTTCTTTGATTGTGTTGTCAGGCTGTCGCTGGCAGAGATGCCTGAGGGTTGTGGTGTGCGGCTGGCCTTCAGGGCTGAGGGAGAGGTACATCGGAAATTTTGGGTCTGCTGAAATGACCACTGAAACCCACTGATTTTTGGTCCTGATTCACTTTTCAGTTCAGCAAGGCGCGGCTGCCGCTGAATCAGCGACCCGCGTCAGCGTCGCTGAAGACAGTGACGATGATCAGTGTTGTTGTATTCGTGAACCGCTTCAGTATGCTTTAACGCTTCAGTTGCGCGACAATGATCAGCAGAGTGCCGGCTGAACTGCATACTGCAACCGCTGCATGTCGTTCTCAGTATGCACTGGCAGCGACAACTGCTGCATCAACTGCTAGTAGCCTGTGCTGCTTGCGTGTTCGAGCAATGCACCACAACAACGTCCACAACAGCTTGCGGTACGCCACAGTTAACAGTGTCAACGCGTTGCATGCAGCACAACACAACGCAGGAAAAATGCCACCCGAACAGGTCAGCTGTGCCGCAACTGCTTTGACATTATCAAGTCTAGGCATAGCTGTGCACAAACCATCACAAAACATCAGTAAGTAGTGCATGTAGTAGTGACAGCAGTGTGGCTGCCACATGCAGGTAAATAAAGATAGCAGTACATAGCACGCACAATCAGGAATGAGTAATCACTGTGCATGGGCTGCACATCAGACATACACCACTAGTGAGCAAGATCTGGCCAGCTGTACACCGAATGGCAGCTGTGAGCCTGCCGTACAGTTGCCGACAACTGTACACATACTACATGCTGCACACTGTGCCTGTCAGGCACTGCATGCAAGTGCATGTCCTGCTGGGAATCAAACCACTTTGTCAGAAGGTGACAGGCGGCCAATGTGACACCTCACATGTACACCTATCCACCCCTGGCACACATCAACCAGCAAGGTCCACTCAAAACTGCTGGAAGAACACGCAAGACACAAAACACATGCTGACACAGCCAAAACAGGGAACGTTCAAAAAGCTGTGCAGCCGGGTATTTGATTGAGCTTCTACAGCATGGTTGCAGCAGTGCACGCCGCACTGCCACTCCACTTGCCCTTGCCCGCCAATCACCCCCTTCTTGCCCTTGCCAAGCCTGCGCATTCTGGGCTCGGGACCACTGGCAGCGGCTGCTGCTGTGGCAAACGGCTCAGCGAGGAGGCGACGTACACCAACATGGCTTGCTCATTGCCAATCCCACCCCCAACCCGAGCAGCCGCTGGTGCTGCACTGCACGGACGTTGCACTTGACCTTTATCGTGCAGGGTTGGCCATAAAATGTCGGCAGCCTTCCTAGCGCCACTCAGCGCCAGCTCCTGCAGGTGGGGGGGGACCCCACAGCCGCAGCCCGTTCTTCGCCTGCAAGCAACACAGTGCAGAACAAGCCGGTTGTTGCAGAGCTGGTGGCTGCAGACGCTGCCAGTATGACTGCCAAAAGCAACAAGAACTCGCCTGGCAGCTTGGTGAAGCTGTCACACCCAACACACGCTGGCATCTCAAAGTGACCTTGTCGGCCCACCAGCCAGCAACCATACCTCGCCAAATTCACCTGCATGCTGCCTGCAGTTTCGTCCTTGTCTGCGTCCTGCTGCAGCTTGGCCTCCTTGCTGTTGTTGGCCTTGTTCAGCTCAAGACGAGCTTCCGGTACTCGCAGACACCTGGCATGCATGTTTGCTTGTCCCCAGCATGTCCTGGGCCTTGCAAGCACGGTTGGTGTGTCCCCAGTGGCCCTGGAAGCGTTCAACCCATGACCTGACTGGAAGGGGAAAGATGGAAGCAGCAGCAGCCAAAGACAACAGCTGAGGTGGAAACTGCGGTTGCAGGCATGACCACAGCATGTCAGGGGTGCAGAAACACACATTCCAACTGCAAGTTACCATGGACTGTCTGGTTTGACCCTGAAAGATGTGGCAAACAACCCGATCTTGCAGTTGACACAGTGCAATCCAGGCTTACCGTGCTGCTGCTCTCAGTTTCCAGCTTCATTGATGGTGATGGTATCAAGTCGGAAGCCACACAGCGGCACCTCCTGCACACACATACAAGGGCAGCACCATGCTGCCTGAACACTAGCAGCAA
Source organism: Desmodesmus armatus (assembly GCA_007449985.2). Lineage (NCBI taxonomy): Eukaryota > Viridiplantae > Chlorophyta > Chlorophyceae > Sphaeropleales > Scenedesmaceae > Desmodesmus > Desmodesmus armatus. The sequence goes on along the minus strand of VIIQ02000061.1, from coordinate 21,090 downwards.
CATAGGGGCAAATACATGGCAGGCTGTGCCAGCACATGCCAGCTGTTCACATGCCAACACGCAACGCCTTGTATGCTGTTGAATCTGCGACTGCTAGCATTGCTGAGGAACACAAGGTTCTTACTCATGACCCACAAGCACAACTGTCAACGCCTTAGGGGGTGGTTGAACTCACGCTGCATTGGGCCCAGTCGGTCAGTCATCAGGTAAGTAGCAGAACATAACAGCCTTGTTCTTGTCCCCCATCGCCAGCTACAGGCGCCTCCAGGTCAGCACTGTGCTCCAGAGGTGGATCTATCAACTACTGCTGCAGCTGCACTGTGTAGCCGCTTCAGAGGCATAGCTTCGCGCTCATAATCTGCAGAATACTGTACGTAAGCCCATGTGCTGGCGATAACGGACCAATGCGAGCAGCGGCTGAGACGGAAGGAATAACGTTTTCAGGTGCAGCTGTTGCAATGCAGAGAGTATGAAAAAACTTGGGGATCGCGTAACAAACCAAAGATGTCGCCACGGGGAAGGTGAACACCTACGAGGCTTCAAACGTTGCCACCTGAGCCCGGTCAGGGTGACAGCCTATTCAAACACGGTGCAGGTTGAACCCATTCAGGAAGCAAGCTTGAATACATGATTGGTTTTGTGAGGTTGAAGTATGTGTATTTGATGAACGTGAGTGCATCGGAGCTCCCAGGCGATCCCCGGTCCCAAGTGGTTGGCGATGCATTCAATGATTATGCACACCTATGCCAACACCGGGTTGCACCGTGCCTACCTACCCCCAAACGGACACGGCAACAGATTCAAAGACAAAGACAGTCACATATATGTCATCTAGAGGGCGTGGGAAGATCAACACGGCAAAAGGGCACCTAAGGAACCTAAGGCACCCAGAGTGCACTGCTTCTTGGAGGGACCTGCACTGTTGCTTCGACCTGACTGTGTGGGCCACGTCAAGCACAGTTTCTGCGATATTTTTCTCAACGATGACAGGTTCTGCTGAATCAGTAAGCAGGCAATCAGCAGGATCGAGAAGTTCACTATCCCTGAACAGTGGCCCTGAGGGCTGAAACCATGGTCGCTGATTCACCACCCCCAAATCAGCAGACCCTAAATTTCCGATGTACTGCCTTGGCATGCTCAGGGCTGGTGGGCCCAGCACCATGTTGACTATAGCTGCTCTCATGTATGCGGATGACCTAGTGCTTATGAGCTGTGACAGGTGTGAGTTGGAGCTGATGCTCAAGGTATTCGACTCTGTCTGCAGCAGGATGGGCATGTGTGTCAATGCGGCCAAGACCGAGCTCATGGCTGTTTGTCATGATGGTCAACCACTAGAGAGTGTGCAGTTGTCAGGTGGTGAGGCGCGCTATGTGCCCTCTTTCAAGTATCTGGGGGGTGTGGTCGATACCTCTGCAAGCTGGGAGGCTGAGGTCACTGCTCGCATCAGCAAGACCAGGGGCCGATTTGCGGAGATGCAGCGTGTGTGGGGCGCCCGTAGCTTGGGCGTCAAGCTCAAGATGCAGTGCTTCCGTGCGTATGTGCTGCCTGTGTTACTGTTTGGCAGTGAGACCTGGGCTCTTACTCAGAAGCAGGCCGACCGGTTGGAAGTGGTGCACTCTGATTGCCTCCGGCATATTCTGAATGTGCGTCGCGCCGATCGGCACAGCAGGCAACATTTATGGTCTCAGTGTGACACAGTCAGCCTAGCCAGCCACCTCACAGCCCATAGGCTGCGTTGGCTGGGGCACGTCTTGCGTATGGGGGAGGAGCGTTATCCTCAACAGGTCCTCTTCTCTCTTATGCACGACGCTGGTGCAGCACCGCGGGGGGCACCGCCTATGAGCTGGGGGAAATGTGTCACGAGGGATCTGCAGGCCTTGGGGCAGCCAACGAACATGCACGACCTTAAGGATGCATGTGCGTTGCGCGGTTCCTGGCGGAGCATGCTCTACAGACTGACACACCCACGCGCTACTGGGGGCCTTACCGGCGACCACTCAATGCCACACGCCACAGCAGCAGGATGCGGCAGCGCGCTGAGACCCTGCCGTTCCAGGCAGCATGGTCTGCAACTGGACCAGGGGTCATGTCCAACTGAGTTGCTTGTATAGTATATGTACAACATGCTACCTATGTTAGTTCTTTTTCTTGTGCTGTTGGCTTTGAGGGCCGTAACTGGCCCAGGCTTTCTAGTGTCCTAGGTCACTGGTCGCCTGGTGGTGTATTGCTTGTCTTGCACCAAGGCCGACTCGCTGCTAGCAGCATGCTGCGCGATGAACCTGGCTGAAAACACGTGTAATGAAAATGATGAAATATTATTATAAATTCAAACATTGTTTTGTGTTTTGATGGCAGGCGCAACAGTAGTGTTCCAGCGTGCCTCGGTTGGGTCGATCCAGTCATTGAACACAGCGCTGATACCCCTAGCGTCCCTCGTTCACGTCTTCAATGGTTTATATAACTATTTGGCGATACTTTTGAGTCTTGTCTGGCTCCGGGTTGCGTCACACACATAAGCCGGACAGGTGGCACGGTCGGGCACTGCGGTGGCAGCTCGTTGCTGCCCTTCAGCATCTTACAGCACCTTCTGTTGACTATGGAGCGTTGTTTGGACCGGTTGGCGTTCAGGGGGGGGGTCAGGCAGTTGTGGCCGTTGCAAAGAAGGTCATTGGTTTTGTTACTCTTTTGGAGCCCCCCAGTCACTCCGAAGGATCCTGCGGAATCCTTCTCCGAGGAAACGGCGCTCCTGCGCTACACCCGTCGAACAGGCCGCGGTGGGGGGTTGATGCTCCTCTGGTTGTGTCTGCTGGCAGGCTGGCAAGGCAGGGGGGTAGACCCCCTTTGTGGGGGTGGCTTCCCTGTTGTGAGGTGTTTGCTGCCTGCTGCGCCTGATGGGGATGCAGTGCTGTTGTATTGTGCTGTTTCTGGCGTTGCTTGGATGCCGACGCAGCTACTAGCAGTGGCAGTGCCTCTTTTGTGGAGGGGGGGAGACCCCCCCCCTCACACTCCCCCCCAGCGAGAGTTGATCACACACATGGTGGCGATGCAGTTGCAGCAACGCCCCACGTATTCACTCTTCCTTGGCTTCAGTCAGCATCGTTGATTATGAAATGTGAGGGCTCGACAGCCAGGTGGCTCAGGTGTCTGTTTCGTTGACACGATCGTAGTGTCCCTCGTTTGGGTCGAACACAGCAGCAGTGTTCATAGTGTGCCTCGACTGCATTGGTTCTGCTGAAAAGCACACATCTCGATGGCCTTGGCTCTCCTCTGCCTTCTGCACGCGGTCCCGACAGGATCTGTTGCTTCGCTTGCTGTTCGTTGCCGCCCTTCTGCGACCCCTCACAAACTCGGGGGGGGGGGGAGGGAGGGGGGGGGTGGGCGGGGGTTGCTGGGGTGTGGGTTGTTGAGCCTGCGTATGCAGGCTGCTGGAGGTCACACATCCTCTCACAGGAAATCACCCATTTGCTCTTTTTTGTGAGCCCCCCCAGTCACTCCGAAGGATCCTGCGGAATCCTTCTCCGAGGATAGCCTCTAGCTCGTTTCTCAAATCGTCTAGCTCGAAAGCAGTCCGAAAGACACAGACTCTGAAGGTCCCGTTGTTGCCGTGCCGGAGCAATGGCTCCTGCATCCGTTGCAGTCGCTGGAAGCACATGGTTAGCTATGTTGCTGCTTCTGGTGCCTGTTGTGCACGCTTTCAAAGCAGAGGATGGTCCAGGCATGGCTGCTGGAGTCGGGTCATCTTCCTCAGCATCTCAACAGCAACCCCCACTTCTTGACGCCAGCCGCCTGACGCCTGTGGTTCTCCCTGATACTCTCACCCTGGAGACAGCAGATGTCATCGCAGAGGTCACGGCTGCGGTTGCTGCAGCAGCTGGCCTTCCAGCAGCTGATCACCTGAGGCTTGTGAAGCAGGAGGCAGACGACCTGGGCTACACACATTACAGGTACGCAGCGACTGCACGGCGTTTGCTATCTGTTAAGATAAGAGTATCAACGGTCTTTGGTGGCAAGGCAACCTCTGGAGACATGCGTTCCCATTAGCATGCATCCTGCCACTGATGCAGCTGACACACGACACTCTTCACAGTGCATGTGCAGACACCACCTGGTACCGACTTGTTCATTTTCCGCAACAGCTTTCTCCCAACAAAACCATTCAGCAGCTGACCCTGTGTGTGCTGCTGTCCCTGCTCCTGCATGTGCCCCCCCCCCTTCCCTCCCTGCAGGTTCGATCAGGTGGTACCGTACGAAGGCGGTGTTGCTCGGGTCTACGGGGGTGACGTCATCGCACACGTCAAGGACGGCCAGCTGCTCAGCATTTCAGGCAACGTGGCCCCAGGCATCTCTGTCGCGCTGCCCCTACTGTCAGCAAGGCCGTTGCCCGCAGGAACCAGATTGCACATGTGCGGGGCAAGGCTCCCGCCTTTGCAGGACCCGACCTGTCTGCATCAGAGCTCCTGGTGAGTTTCTGTCTGCGGTCCAGACTGCTACTGCAACAGCTGGCAACATCTAGTGCAGTTTGGTGTGATGTAGTGGCGGCCTGTCTGCCTCAGAGCTCAGCTGGTGAGTGCAGCACTTCCGTGAGGACAATTTAGCTGGGAGCATTCTATTGGATTTGATGGGTGTGATGTAGTGGCAGCTTTTGCAGGACCAGGCCTGTCTGCCTCAGAGCTCCTGGTGAGTGCCAGTGCTTGTGTGGCACACCTTCGCGGCAGAGACTGCTGGTACAACAGCTAACATCAGCTAGTATGGTGTGGTGGGATGTAGTGGCTGCCCGTCTGCCTCAGAGCTCCTGGTGAGTGCCAGCAACTATCAGCAGTGCTGGATGCTGGTGCAACAGGTGTTTGAACAGCAGTTGCTGGCAGCATTTGGTGCGGTGTGGTGTGACATAGTGGCCGCCCATCTGCCTAAGAGCTCCTGGTGAGACCCAGCACATATTGGCAGCACTGACTGCTGGTGCAACAGCTGGCAGCATATGTAAAGTCAATTAACTCACATACACCTGACTGTCTTTTCCCGCCTGGCTCTGCCTCTCACACAGGTCATTCCTGCCACCTCCACTGACGTGGTAGCCTACTGCAGCTCAGCAGACCTGACTTCCGATGTCGACACAGCCGGCAAGGCACGGCCCGCGCTGCTGCGTGTGTGCAGCGCTGGGCACGGCAACGGCCAGGTGGTGGAGAGCCGGGACGAGCTGAAGACTGCCTTGGGCAACAGCTTTTTCAGCGGCCAAGTGAATGTGGACACCACAGTGCTCACGGTGCGCGCATGTCAGGGCCCCTTGCTGTGCTTTCTGTTCTTGGCCGTTTGATATTTTTCGATGGCAGCCCTTGCACTGTGGCTCTTCAATGTTCTCCCTCTGCAAGAGGCCACAGCTTTTATTGAGTTATCGGTTGCACTGTATTCACATGTGTGTTAGACACTAAGCTTGATGACATACGATACGATCATCATGACAGTCAGAAACACTTTCGTTTTGTGTGTGCGTGTGCGCAACGATGTGTTGTGTGCTGCAATTGTATCGTCCGTCGCCCTGTGACTCCCCCACACGTTCGCATGTTTGCTTGTGCAGACGAAAAAGAAGGGGGTCACTACAACCACCTATCAGATGAGAGCGCCAACCGCTGGCAATGGCGCAACCATTGATCTGAAGGGCCGCACGTCCGGGACCACTGTCTTCGAAGACACCGACAACGTGTGGGGCTCTGGGACTCTGGCTGACGCCGCTACGCTGGGTGTGGATGCTCACTGGTGAGCTACAGCAGCAGTACAAATAGTGTATTGGCTGCTGCTGTGTGCATCAGCACCTGCCTTTGCTTGTCTGCTGGAACTGTGCAGTGTGTCTGCATGTTAGCGCCGCACCAGCGCACAACTGCCAAGCGCCTACACACACCCTACAAGTGCGCGTCCCTACGACGCCATTATCGGAGCGATGTGCTCAATGGTTCCGTGATTGTTGTCATGCAGGGGTGCTGAGATGACTTACTCCTATTTCAAGAACGTGCACGGCCGCAACGGCCTGGAGAACGATGGGAAAGGAGCTACGAGCCGCGTGCACTACAGCAGGAGGTACTCCAACGCCTTCTGTAAGTACTTACAGTCACGAGTGCCAGCTGGTGTCCAAGCGTGCAGCAGGAGGGGGGAGTGGACAGACGCATGCCAGCACACAGAAAAAGGTGTCACCTTTCTTTGTGTGCCAGCCCCCCTTGATGACAACACTTCCATGCATGACACTGTTGGCAATCACTTCTAGCCACCAGCCATTAGTAGTGTGGCCAGCATCCCACGCACTGATAGTCTAGCAGATAGGCTAGCGGTCAAAGCAGAAGGATACAGACACAAAGAAAACAGACACATAAACGAGTGACGCCAGGTCAAGCATGTCTTCCGCGACGGCTGGATGAAAGCCGCCTTTGTCATACTCTGGCGCTAGCAGAGTGGTGTGGAAGGCCTAGCTCACATTATCCCAGTGACCAGGGAAGCCCAGCGGAAGCACGGTGCAGCAGCAACTGCAGCAGCAGTGCTCTGCCCTGTCAAATCTCTCACAAAATCGGCTCTGACAATTGCACTTTGCCTTCCCTGCTTGCTGCAGGGTCCGACACCTGCTTCTGCATGACCTACGGCGATGGTGATGGCAACAACTGGAACCCATTCACGGCTCTCGACGTCGCCGGGCATGAGATGGCGCACGGACTCACCTCCGTCACTGCCAATCTGATCTATTCGGGCGAGTCGGGCGGGCTGAACGAAGCTACGAGCGACATGTGAGCGGCCTTTCACGACGACAAATCGCAGCTGCACTTTTGACGTGAAATATGCCAGCGATGGTCGTATGCCACACGACCTTCCGCATGGATGCGTTCACCGCACCTTTGAAGCAGACACAGTACCAGCAGTTCATGCTTGCACGTCAGAACGCCGGTTGCTGTTTGTCACGGTAGGAAAGCAGAGCTGCTGCAACTGCAGTGCGGCAGTGCTGCGCACACGCATGGCAACATGGTACAGCACCCCCGGACAGACCTTTCGACGCATCATACTGTGACCTGTCTGTCTGTTGCTGCAGCTTTGGTGCCATGGTTGAGTTTTATGCCAACAACGCACTCGATGCACCTGACTACCTAGTAGGTGGGTGACCACTCCCTGCTGACTTGAGCAGGGTTTGCAGTCGTTATGACTTTTGTCACTTGCCATGTGCCCGAGCTTTTTGACACGTGCTTCACACAATGCACATTCCATGATTTACATGTCATCGTGTCGACTGGACGCCATGACATGTACCTCCTGCATGCAATGCATGTACCACCGTACAAGCTCTCTGACAATCGCAGCTGCGACACCCAGCAACGCACAGTTTCCAAGCAGTGTGGCAACATGTTGGTGGATGACAGCCGTGTGGTGTTCATCTGCAGGAGAGAAGATCTATCGCAAGGGTGGCGCCCTGCGCTACATGTATGAACCATTTTTGGACGGAGCGGTGAGTCCTGCCAGACCTATAGTGGTGTTTGGGATTTAGGGTTTGGGACAAAACGCTGGGGATCTTGAGTGTTTGTTGGGAACTTGACTCACTATCTTCCACTCATTCAGCTCAGTCTGCACGCACCAGGTACTGAGCAGGCTCAGCTACTAGTAGTGCTGTAGGGCACTGCAGCTAGTATGCAGTACTGCATACTAGTAGCACTACAGCTGTAGCTGTAGCGGCCCTGACTCTTACCGTGATACTGCACACCCCAAGCCAGCTGCGGCGCTTTGGGGCTGTGTCTTTTAGGGTTGTGCTGGTGCGGCAGCGCTTACCAGGCGGTCTTCTCACTTCACAGCACACCTACCAGCGTATACCGACACAAGTATAGTACACACCACCAAGCTAGGAAGCACTCTCTGCCGCTTGTACTGTGCTGACTGCACTGTACCGCACTTGTACTTGCCGCATGTGCTGCTGCTCTCTGGGCCCTCTCTCCGCAGTCCCCCAACTGCTACTACACCGGCCTAGGCGGCCTCGGCGTGCACTACTCCTCAGGTGTTGCCAACCATTTCTACTACCTCCTAGCTGAGGGCAGTGCTCCAACAAACGGCCAGCCAGCCTCCCCCACCTGCGACAACAGTGTGGTGGTGGGCATTGGCAGGGCGAAGGCTGAGAAGATCTGGTATCGGGCTCTGACTGTCTACATGACCTCCAGCACCAACTATGCAGGTGAATATGTGTGTGCAGCAATTGCTGCAAAGATGGCTGCTGGTTCTGTTGGTGTTTGAAGTGGTGATGCGTGCTGTGCTGGCAAGACCTGACATTGCATCAAGCATGCCTGTCGAAGCAGTGGGTGTGTTGTGTGGCTGCTGTGCCCCACCAACCTGATGTGCCTTTGGGTACACCACTCTTCCATGGCAGCTCCCCATTCCACTTGCATGCCCCGGGCGGGCGGCGGCGGTTGGCATGCATGCAACAGCTGAATGGCTTTCTGCAGAGTCTCAAGCAGCCAGCCAGGCAAAGCTTGATTCGACAAGTCCTGGCAAGCATGCATGCTGGAGCAGCTTGGGAGGCCACTTGGACTGTGCTGTGCTGGTGGCAAAAATCTTACATGACCACCTTGTGCTAACCTGTTCATGTCCTCGCTGCAGGTGCCCGTACTGCCACCATCAATGCCAGCAGGGACCTCTACGGTGATCCCTCAACTGAGACTGCAACAGTGAGGGCGGCCTGGGCTGCAGTGGGGGTCAACTAGAGCCCTCCTAGGGCTCAGAGGCCCAAGTCAAGCCAGACAACGCCTGGAATGACTACTGGTTTTGTTGCGGTTGTTGTTCAGCGCATGCCAAGATTTGGGAAGGCCTGGGTTGCAGTGAGTGACACTCAAGGGTCTTGTGTGAGTGTCCAGCTTACCCACCAGGCCACTGCACAAAGGAGCCTGAAGCAAGGAGGCCCTTTGTCGAGCCAGATAGGGTTTAAGGGTTTAACCCTAAACCACACGTTGAGTGGGTGCTGTGCGCATGGTCATGTCGTGAGGCACGAGCTACGAGCTGCACAAAGCCCGTGGGGAGTGGCATGCAAGGGTGCAAGGGATGTGTGTGCTGGGGTGGGGGGTGGGGGTGTTGTCGGTATGGGGCTGGAATTGACAGTGGGTTTTCAAAAGGACTGGGAGGCAGAGGCAGTGTACGTGTTGTCGAGCTCTGTCCATACTGCCAAAGTCCCAACAGGCATAGGGACAGCATAGTTGCACAAGGTGTTGGCACCGCACTGTTCATGGCTGTCGTGGTGGTGGTGGTGATGTGGTGTGGTTGAGGAGCCTCGAGGCTCCTGAGCTCATGAGGTGTGCAGCACAGCCTCAGCAGCTGCAGCATCTCGCATGCTTGCCAGGCACTGGCAACTTCCTGAGAGCCCTGGTCACTGTCATGCGGACGGCATAGCATGCACAAGGGGTTGGCATTGCGCTGTTTTTGGCGGTGGTGGCTGGGGTCGGGAACCTCATGCGGGAGCCTCATGCGCGTGCTGGGGGTTGGGTGTTGAAAAGGGGGCTCATTGACAGTGGGGACTGCATAGTTGCACAAGGTGTTGGCGCTGCGCTGCTTTGTTTGTGGCTGTGGTAGTGGTGGTGGTTTGGTGGGGGTGGGGAGCCTCAAGTGGTATGAAGCACAACCTCAAAAGCAGGAGCACTACCCATGCTGGCCAAACACTGACCATTCCATACCCTAGTGCCCATGCCAAGCATCGACCATTCCATACGCGGTACTAGTAGTGCCCATTTCTGCCTAGTGCGGAAGCTGCGCACTGATTGCACAGCATGTGCACGGTGTGGTTGGCACTGTGATGGTCGTTGTGGTTGTTGTGGGCCTCACATGTCGGCCCCATTATTAGGATGAGAAGCCCCGGAAGGTGGCAAGGCTATCCCCAGGACTTTTGAAGCACCATCCATGTCCATGGCCATTTGATACTACTCATGCCTTGCCAGGCATTGTTCAAGGTTGCTGGATCCTGCATGTATGTTGCAGGACTGCCCATTGTGCACATGGTGTGCTGAGGGCCAGTAGCACACACAGCTTGTTGCATGGTGAAGGGGGGGGGGGGCTTACAAGCGCACGAAAAGATCATAGGCTGTGTTTCATTCTTTTACCTTGAAATTGTTCTCTCTTTTTTTGGCGGTTGTGATGCGTTGGTAGTGCATTTGCCTTCTTTGTGCCCTAGGGTGGTGCTTAAGTAACTTGGCCCCTTCTGCAGCATGCTCCTCACCCAGGCTGGCTTTGATTCTACTGCTTGCAGTGTGCTTGGTTACTATGACTAGCTGTGATGCAGCCACTGTGCCAGCAGCAGCATCAGGCAACTGTGCAGTTGCAAGCTAGGCACGTGCAGGATAACGCACACTTGCCAAGTACCACTCATCTTGTCAAAACTACCCCACCCTGCCACATGCCCACAGCCAACAGAATCATGCTGGCAGAACACTATGTGTAATGGCACAGTAAAAGCTGCAGCTTGCACCAAGTTGAGCTGCACCATCCATGGCTGTGGTGCTGAACAGTAGGAATGCAGGATAGCAGGTACCCACTTCGAGTCCTAGGTCTGGCAAAGCAGTTTTCAGCCAGATGCACCACTGAACACAACACAGCCAAAGGCATGCAAGCAATGCACATGTTGTAGGGTAAACATTACACCCAGTTGCCAACCCAGCCCCAACCTGCTTCAGCCTCAACTCAGGCTCACCATGCCCAGGGTACATGAAACAAGGGAAACCGGGGGACCCACCACCACACACACCCCACCACAGATGGCCAGCCAAACACAGGGTAGGACTCTGGTATAGCTAGGGCACATCACCACACCAGTGCCTCCCCAATGCCACAGCAGTACTGGCAGATATGCAGTGGAACCTCTGTTAGGGGACTTTTCTGCGCAGGTGGAAGTTACTTTTGCACCACCCTACCCTGTGCAGGTAGCTGCACAAGCTGGTTGGGGTGGTTCGGCTCTTGACACCCCACACCTTGTGTTGAAGCGTGTGCAAGGTGGTGACGTGCATGTGAATGAATGAGCGAAAGGGGTGCGCACAGTCACAGCCACAGCATATGGGAACTCGCCCAGAGGGGCAAATGGCTGTACACCATTGTGGCTATTGACTCAGGCTAGGTTGGCCAGGGCAGGGTTGCAGCCTTTTAAAGGCTTAGTGAAGCCGTTGTCAATGCCAGGGAAGCACTCAGGGTTGAGCCTCAATAGCATTGCTGCCGCTGAGTGACAGTGGGGGCCCCCGCCCCGTCACTTCAATCGGATTGCTTGGCACAAGTGTATGTGCCTCTGTGGCTGCTTTGGCAGTCCTGCACCTAGATGGTACGACTCGTGTTGTGCTGCAATGCTACGTGCTCATGCTCGTGCTGATGCACATGGTCATGTTCTGCAGCTGCACATGCACTGCCAATAGCCATTTGCTGTGCCTCTGCTGTACTGATGTTGTCGAAGCGACCACAGCGTGACTCATAATAGCACTGCCTATACATAGGTCCAAGGCTTGACTGTCAGTGACACGATGTTCTTGTTTATTGGCCAGCCATGGCGATCTGCCATGCTTTGGGCCTGCGTAACTCAGCTGCGGCTACAGCTGCCTGTCATTGCATTCGTTTCAAGGTAACAGTGGGGACGTGGCGACCAACAGGCGGTCACACACTGTCCCCTGGCATTCAAGCATTGTACATCTCTCTTTTTCAAGATTGAGTTGTGATTTGTGTTGCAGTAGCATTTTGGCTGCAGTCCCTGTCGGCAAGATGCCACAGGATTGCTTGATCGTGTGAAGTTCTCATCGCTTGTAGATCCCAGGTTTGAAGTCGGCATGGTTGGCTACAACGGTGTGAGATACAGCAGGCGTGTTGCTTGCAGCTTGCACTAGCTCTGGCTGTCAATTGCCTGCTCAAACATGTAGGAGCACAGACTGTTGTTAAGAAGTACATGTACGCACAGGCAGAGGCGACGTATGCAGAGCCAAAGGGTACGCAAGGGTGCAGCGTGCGCTGGTGTGTGTGCTGACTGTGGACTGGACACAGGTGGTGATGCTGCATGATGGTGCCACCCGTGATGTTGTTATCACAGGTGGTGACGCTGCATGGTGGAGGCTGGCACCGTGATGCTGGAGCCAGCGCTAGTCACAATCTTGCATGCGTAAGGCCGTGCTTGTGAGGCTCACTACTACACTGTATGTAGAGTACACAGCGTGTGCAGGGTGTGCTGAGAATCAAGTGCGCCGGCCGCGGCAGCTTGTTGTCAGAGCACGCCATGTCGGTTGAGAGGATGTTTGTAGGCGCTCCTCTCATCCTCCCATGTTTCTGCTGTTGCCAGGCTTGCAATAGGTGGTTGTCGATAATCTTGTTGTGAAAGAGCAGTGTATGCAAGTGGGAGGATTTGCAAGACACCAACAAGTGACACCCAGGATATCACCTTGGCTTGCCACAGCGTGACTGCCAAGGATGTGCCAGGCACTGCAACCCGCTCTAGAGATCTCACACTGCTGAAAGGATGTGCATCTGTGAAGAAGGAGCCAGCGGCCCAAATCATTGTGCCAGCAAGCTGACTGAGGCGGCCATACACACACTTGCAACTCCTGTAACCCTTTGCAATTCAAGAATGAGCCACAAAGCACTGATTGTCCCGGCACAGATTGTCCCGTCATACCGCCGCACACACCGTGACAAATGCAAACCACAGCTTGTGTCCAACAACAAATGGCAAGATGCATCTTGCATCACATGATGTCCTGAGAAATCTGAGGGACTGAAGTCCAGTCATAGGCTTAAACACTGGACATGACTGCATCTCCTCACACGCTCCCAAAAAGAACGCAATCTTAGGGGATTGTTTCATTTGCACTACAGCCCACTGCACTGGCAGACATACCCATGCACAGGCACAGCAGACTCAGCAGGACCAACGATGCGAAGGTGTAAAAAGAGACAACTGTCCTCTGTAAGGAAACAAACAGGGAAGCAAGGCCTCTGGCTGTGACAGCCAGCAGAAGGCCCTACACATGGGACCACTCGCTCAGACGACGCTTGCTCAGAGGAGACACAAACCTGGTAGCCAAGAGGGGGGCATGCTCTGAGCCTTTCTGACACAGTGATAGCACAAAGCCCGCATAGTTGGATGCTGGTAGTGCTGGTCGCTGTCCACAAACGCGTGCTGCTGCCATGCACACCACATGCAACTGCAGGACTCCGGATGCCAGATACTCTCACAACCACCAGTCCTCGCCCACCCACAACACACCTACTCCAAGCACACACCACCAATTTTCGACAGCCAGTTGGGCGGCGTGCTGCCGTCCCCATCTGTTTCCATGCAGTGCACAAGCCTTGCCTGACGCGGCAGAATTGGCATAAGGGTACAACCGAATCAAATTTGGGCTTGAAGCCCTTGCCACCATCAACCAGGCACGCATGCTGTATGATGGCTGCAGGGCAGAGGTCCGTAGAAGCTACTACCAGCAGTTAGGTAGCAGCCAGCAGATACTGCATGTTTGCCAGCTGGGCTACCTGCATGTGTGTGTGTGGCACAACAGCAACGGCAGAGACAGGGCAAGGGGGAAACGTAAGACGTCAGCCGGCAAACACGGGGTGAGGCAGCCCATCTGCGTGTACTACAGCTACTACTACTGTAGTACAGTACTACTGCATGGGCCATGCACTGTGCTAGTAGCATGCAAGGCTTGAAGGCTGCACTTGCAAAACCTACAAGCATGATCGGAGTCCAGGCCTCACTGAGGCCTAGACTCCATGATTCATGACCTCAACTGCGGTGCAAGCCTGATCAAGCACACCAAGCGCTCACCTTGCAATCAGCCATCAAAACTTTGAACCTCCTCAGGAGGGCCTCACACAGGCTCCAGCTTGACACCAGCCCTGCCTGACCCACTGCTGCCACTCTCCCCACCACCACTGCCACCCTCCCCACCATCATCCCGCCGCTGCTTCTTTGGCTGCACCTCCTTAGTAACCATCAGCTCCTCCTCCCCCTCCATCAGCTGCCTGTTGAGTGACTCATCCTCATCATCTGACACCAAGTCCATGCAATCGATCACCCCTTCAACAGCAGGAGCAGGCCGCCCAAACAGCAGCAGCTGCAGCAGCATAGGCCGCTCCCGCTCCTGCAAACCCTCCCCTCCCACCGCACCAGGCTGCGCAGCGCCAGCAGCAGACGCATGGCAGCAGGGGTAGGCTCTATGGCTGCTGCTGCTGTGGCTGTGCTGCTGTCGTTCAGCTTGCGCTTCTTCTGCGCCGGCTGCTGCTGCTGCAGCTGCTGCAGCAGCTGGCGTTGCTGCTCCGGCAAAGCGGCAGTGAGGTGCTCAAAGCCGGGTGCCAGGGCGGGGTACACATGCTGCACACGGCTCTTGCCCATTGGCACTGTGATAACTGCTTCCCTGATTGCCCCGCTGCGGTTGGAGCGGCCAATGCTCCTGGATGCAATCTGGGGTGCCAGCTGTGCTGTGTACAGCTGCTGAAGCTCTGACCAATCAAAAGGCTGGTCTGCGAGTATGAAGTAATCAATCTGCTGCTCATTTGGCAGGTACATGAACCCAGCTGCTTTAGCCTCTCGCAGCAGCGCGGTAGCTTCAGGCCCCAGTGCTGTTGCTGTAGCTGTTGCTGCTGCTGCATCCCACTCTTGCCCTGCTGTGTTGCCACCCTCCCTGATCCCATCACCACCGCCAGCAGCAGCAGCAGCAGCAGCAGCAGCAGCAGCAGGGTCAGCAGCAGTGCCTGGCTCGGCCTTGATGCTGCGCAGGACAGCAGCAACACTGTAGCGGCGCCCTGGTGCATCAACAACAGCAGCACCATGCCCCTGAGGCGTGTCACCGTGTGGGTTTTGCTGGTGCTCCGGCTGTTTATCCTGCTGCTGGTTCTCCTGAGCCTCCTCCTGCTGCTGCAGATGCTGCTGCCCCTCCTCCTCCTGCTGCAGATGCTGCTGCCCCTCCTCCTGCTGCTGCAGATGCTGCTGCCCCTCCTCCTGCCCCTCCTCGTGCTGCTGCTGCGGCGGCGGCGGCTGGCTCTGCGGGCCCTGTGTGCTAAGGCCACCAGCTGCACCCTCAGCTGTGCGTGCAGCCAGAGCTGCTGACAGCAGTGCTGCCCTGTCTTCGTATCCTGCCTCCTGTGCTGCCCGCTGTGCTGCTGCAATCTGGGAAGACTGCAGGCTGTTGGCACTACCAAGGAGGGCCTTCAATACATCCATAGGCCGCTGTTTGTCCCAATCCTCTGCAGCAGCTCGTGTTGCTGCCAGCAGCAGTGGAGTGCAGCCGTCCTTGTCAGCTGCGTCGACCGAGGCGCCAGCTGCTATGATTCCTGTCACTGCTCTTGCCGTGCCCTCTGCTGCAGCTAGATGCAGCGGCGTGCGGCCTTGCTGGTCAACAGCTGACAGTGAGGCACCAGCCTCCAGGAGATACTGAGCCAGTGGCCACATCATGGGCTGATCCCAGTCGGTTTCAGCAGCACGAACATGCAGCGGAGTGCGGCCTCGATTGTCGGTAGCTGACACTGAGGCACCCGCTGCCAGCAGCAGGGTCGTTGATTCCGACATCCCCGCCCAGGTCATGCTGCAATGCAGTGCAGTTTGGCCCCCCTTGTCAGTGGCTGATACTAACGCGCCAGCTTCCAGCAGTATCTCCACGATCTCAACCCCACCGCAGCCGAAGGGCCATGCTGCAGCCAGATGCAGTGGAGTGCTGCCCTCCTCATCCGCAGCATGCACGCAGGCACCCTGTGCAATGAGTGCTGAGGCGACTGCAGGCTGGGTGTGGTCATGCCAGCCGCTCCTCCTCCCGGGCCCGGGGTAGGCTGAGGCGCTGTGCAGAGGCGTGCGGCCGTGCTGGTCAACAGCTGACACCGACGCACCAGCGTTGCACAGTGCCTCCACTGCCGCAGCAGAGCCTTCCATCCCACAGGCGGCCGCCAGGTGCAGTGGGGTGCAGCCTGCCTTGTCAGTGGCTGACACCGAGGCACCAGCTCTGAGGAGTGCCCCCGCCACTGCCTTGAATGCCGCGCCACTAGTATCCCCATCTGAATTGTCAAATGGACCCACACAGCTACTCAGCGCATGAAGTGGTGTGCGGCCCAAATCATCCTGGGCTGAGACTGACGCACCAGCTGCAATCAGCGCTGAAACTGCGGCTGCCTCGTGCGCAGCAGCAGCGGCATGCAGCGGAGTCTGCCCCTCCTTATCAATCGCTGACACCGAGGCAGCAGCTGCAACATGTGCCTCCACTGCCTGCCTGCTGTCAGCAACTGTATGCAGCGGAGTGCTGCCGTCCCTATCTGTGGCTGACCTTGAAGCACCAGCTGCACTGAGCGCTGCAACGGCTGCTGCCTTGCCTGCAGCAGCAGCGGTATGCAGCGGAGTGCGGCCGTTTGGATCAGTGGCTGACACTGAGGCACCAGCTGTAATGAGTGCCTCCACTGCCTCCCTGCTGTCAGCAACCCAGTGCAGCGGAGTGCAGCCGCAATAATCAATGGCTGACACCGAGGCATCAGCTGCAATGAGCGCTGGCACTGCCTGCTCGCCCGCCAAGTGCAGGGGCGTACGGCCGCATCGGTCAACAGCTGTTACTGGGGCACCAGCGCCGCACAGTGCCGTCACTGCAGCTGCCAGGCCGTTCTGGGCAGCGTAATGCAGCGGGGTGCGGCCATCATGCTGATCAGCAGCATTCACGTCTGCCCCAGCTTCAATCAGTGCTGACGCTGCTGCCTCACGCCCGCTAGCTGCCTCGTCGCTGGATGCAGTGCAGCACCCCACCGCAAGGTGCAGTGGAGTCCGCCCCCGCCTATCCGCAACTGACACAGACATGCCAGCTGCATTATGTGCTGCAGCAAGTGCTGACACTGCTGCAGCATGCCCCTTGTCTGCAGCCCTGTGCAGTGGGGTTCTGTTGTCCCAGTCAGCAGCATCAAGTGCTGCCCCAGCTGCGACCAAAGCTGACACTGCTGCTGCATGGCCCCCTGCTGCGGCCCAATGCAGTGGGGTGCCATTGCCACCGGGCCCATTGAGGCTGTCAACTGCATTGACTGTTGCATCGCCAGCAATGAGTGCAGTGATCGCTGCTGTGTGCCCTTTCCCTGCAGTCTCATGCAGTGGGGTGTGGCGACATCTCCCCACACCGTCCACAGAGGCGCCAGCTGCGATCAGTGCTGTCACTGTTGCTGCATGCCCGTTTGTTGCGGCCTCGTAGAGTGCAGTGCGGCCGGATGTACCGACCACGTCTACCGAGGTACCAGCTGCGATGAGTGCTGTCACTGTTGCTGTCTGCCCCTCCCTTGCAGCCTGGCGCAGTGCACGGCGGCCATCCGCGAGGCTGTTGACAAAATGATATGAATAGATGTGGCTGGGAGTTGTAAGCTCAGGGAACCTTGACAGCTATAAGGTGGGAAAGTAGTCCTGTTACACTGGTGCACCGTATGCAGGCTTAGAGAGAGAGTAAACATCCAAATACACTCTGGCAATGCATAGGTCATATACTCCGCAGGAGCGGATAGCATAACTTCAGTCGCCATGCATAACTTCCTAACTTCGGGTAACTGCGGGCAACTTCGTCCAGCATAGTGGGCTGAGCATACTCAATTCCAACACTCCGCCGTGATCAGCACACTATGCAAAACTGCTCAGTGTATACCAAGTGCTTTGCGGCACTGCACAAACTTCTCAGGTGGAAGTGGCTTAGTAAAGGTATCTGCAAGCATCTTCTGAGTAGAGATGTGTGCAAAGTGAACTTCACCGCGTGCAACACGCTCACGTGCCATATGGTGCATCACATCAACATGCTTGGATCGTGCAGCTGTGACTGGGTTCTTAATCCAGCCTAAGGAACCTTGACTGTCAGTAAAGATGTTGACAGTATGAGACTTGAGGCCTATGACAGGCAGGAGCTTCCTGAGGAACAAAGCTTCCTTAACAGCCTCAGAAGCTGCCATATACTCAGCCTCAGTGGTGGAGGCTGCAACTGTGCGTTGCATTCTACTGACCACGAGATAATGCCGCTGTTGAACATGAAAGCATAACCAGTGACAGACCTGCGGGTGTCACGACATGTTGCAAAGTTGCTGTCACAGTATGCTGTCAGGGACAGACTGGTACCGCTGTAAACAATGCCAACTGTGGGTGTGCCTGCAAGGTAACGCAGAACACCTAAAGCATGGTGCATGTGCTCACTGGTGGGTGCAGCCAGATAGCGTGCAAGGCTGCTAGCTGCATACGCAATGTCAGGTCTAGTGCTGATTGAAAGGTAAAGCAAACTGCCAATGAGTGTGCTGTACTGGGGCTTCTCTTCGGGCTTGAGAGGTTGGCCATCAGTTTTGGTCAGGTTGGCCGAGGGCGCCATGGGAACCGCACGGGCGTAAGCATCTGTCATCCGGTAGTCTGAGAGAAGGTCTTGTGTCTTCTTGTCATGCCATAGCTTCAGTGTGTGTGTAGAACGCTGCCGTGTAATCCTCATACCTAGGAAGTAGGTGGCCTCACCGAGGTCTCTTGCCTTGAAGATTGTAGCCAACTTGGTCTTGATCTTTTGTAGGTCTGGTAGGCTCTTGGCGGCGACGAGGATGTCATCCACGTAGATGAGGGCTAGTATGTTGCCGTTGTTGTCTTTCTTGACGTAGAAGGAAGGGTCGCCGAGGGACTGTTGGAAGCCTAGGTTGATAAGCTCCTTGTGTAGCTTCTGGTGCCACACGCGTGGTGCTTGCTTCAGGCCGTAGAGTGCCTTCTTGAGTAGTAGGGCTTCGCCGGGACGGCCTAACACATCTGCATAGCCTTCAGGGGGTTGAACCCAGACTTCTTCTGACAGGTCTCCTTGTAGGAAGGCGTTCTTGACATCCATCTGGTGTAGGTGTAGATCCTGGGCTGCCACAGTAGCTAGTAGCAGGCGCAGAGTTGTGAACTTACTGACTGGTGCGAACACTTCGTCGTAGTCGATGCCGTGCTCCTGCTTGAAACCTTTTGCTACGAAGCGGGCCTTGAAGCGCTCAATGTTGCCGGTGGCGTCGTACTTCACTTTGTAGACCCACTTGCCTGGGATGGGCTTGACGCCGGGAGGCGGTGTTTGGGCGATCCACGAGTCGTTGCCAAGTAGTTCAGAGATTTCTGTATCCATTGCTTGGCGCCACTGGTCAGCTTGAGGGCTTGTAGTGGCTTCCTTGTAGGTGTTGGGCTCCACAAGATCTTGAGATGCAGCGATGGTAGCCCGTAGTCGGTCAGGTACAACATGGTCTTCACGGAAGGTAACAACACTGGGTTTCCTGATGCGGGAGCTGGTTCTTGGCTCTGTCGTCTGTGGGTTGACAGGCTGGGGTGGCGGCACAGGGGCCGGTGCCGGTGGTGGCGCTGGTGCCGGTGCTGGTGGTGGCGCTGGGGCCGGTGCCGGTGCTGGCGCTGGGGCAGGTGCCGGTGCTGGCGCTGGGGCAGGTGCCGGTGCTGGGGGGTTGCCTGTGCTTGGTGTTGGGAGCTGAATGGGTGTAAGCTCCTTGACGTAATCGATGGAAGGGGGTGACAGGTCTTGCTCTTGTGCTTGCACTTGTGTAGGGTAAGCTTGGTCTTGTAGCCGATGGTTGACTCGTCAAAGATGCAGTCCCTTGTCTCCATGACGGAGCGCTGGTCGGGAAGGTAGACGCGCCAGCCCTTGCTTTGTAGTGCGTAGCCGACCATGATGCCGTTGTGCGCTCGTGGGGCAAACTTGGAGGTGCGCTTCTCCTTGGGTATGTGGGCGTAGGCGGTGGCTCCAAATGTGCGCAAGTGCTTCAGGTCTGGTGTCTTGTTCCACATGAGCTCATAGGGGGTCTTGTTGCTTGAGCTTGTCGGCGTGCGGTTGCGCAAGTAGTTGGCGGTCACCACTGCTTCCAGCCAGAGGGAAGGGGGCAGGGAGGATTCAAGTAGCATGCTCCTTGCCTTGTCCAAGAGCGTGCGATTAAGCCGCTCTGCCTTGCCGTTCATCTGGGGGCTGTAGGGTATGGTGCCTTCATGGTCGATGCCCTTGCTCTCGAGGTAGTCGCCCAAGTCCTTGTTGAAGTACTCGGTGCCGTTGTCGGTGCGTAGGGCCTTCAGTTTGCGGTTGGTCTGTGTCTCCAGCCACTCCACTGTGCGCTTGATAGCAGAGGGAGCTTGGTCCTTGGTCTTCAGAGGGACCACCTTGCTGTAGTTTGTTGCATGGTCTATTACTGTGAGGAAGTACTTGCTGCCGCCAACTGATGCTGTAGGCATGGGGCCACACACGTCTGATGACACAAGCTGTAGGGGCTCAGTGTACTCACTGTGGGACGGCTTGAATGGCTGCTTGGTGGACTTGCTGAGGGCACATGTAGAGCAGATGTGGGTTCCAGCCTTGGTGCAGTCCTCAGGCTTGATGTTGATGCCGGTAGCCGCCTTGTGCTGAGGAGTGTGGCCATGTGTTGTAGCTGGGGTGGCCTAGGCGGGGAGTGCCACAACTCCGCCGTCTCCTTGGTAGCCGTGTGGTGGACCTTGTCAGCGTAGTCAGGGCGGTAGTCAGGGTTGGTTGCACAGAAGGCTGGGACGGTAGTTGTGCCGTCAGGGTTGGTACGGTCTGGATGACGCGTTGGTCCGTGCCGTAAAGCAGTGTGCGGGAGCCGTTGGAGACCCACACGCTGAACTGCTTGGAGGGGTCGTCCTGCTTCTTGGTCAGCTTGGCCTCTGACAGGAGGTTGGCCTTGCACTGGGGAAGGTAGTAGACGTCCTCAATGGTGGTAGTAGTGCCGTCCAAGAAGGCCAGACGCACAGAGCCCTTGAGTGAGGCCAGGGCTGGGCCGTTGCTGGTGTCAAAGGGCTTGTGACACTTGACGGGCTCAAACAGAATGCTGGGGTCAGATGTTGTGGGGTCTGAGGCTCCTGAGGCCATAAGCCAGCCGTCGAACTTGCCGGTGGGCAGAGGCTGAAGAGCTGGTGGTCAGGGAGCGGCTTAAACATTGACTCACTTGAGGGGGGACCAGGGCGTAGTTGCCGGTCTGTTGTTCCTGTAGATGGTGTAGCGAGGTCAGGCTTGCGCACAGGGTTGAAGTAGGAGCTGGGGCTGGGGTCAGAGCTGTCCGGGTGCTGTAGGCACTGTTGAGGCCGGTACTGCTGCTGTCGTGTGCCTTGAGCATGTAGGCACG
>VIIQ02000060.1:0-50922 GCA_007449985.2 Desmodesmus armatus | reverse complement strand
TGCAAGGGGCTTATGCTGCCTTTGCCAACCTGGCCTTTTGTTCTTTGGCGGCAGGCTATGCATGGCAGCAGTACGGTCCTGGAAGGACATCATCAGCAGTACTGCCACAATACCCCGCCACCATCAGTCTTGTAACCACCCCTCCATCATGTTCAGAATTGAAGCATGGATTCTGCCTCAGACACGGGCAACACCATGTTGTATGGAGCTGTGAAAGGAGTCAATGAGGGAGCATGCATCACAACAGCCTGGTCTTGACGGTGTACATAACTTGCCGACAGATGCAAGGTCCAGCAGATGATGTCTGAGGCGGGGGTTCCCGGTGTCCCAATGTTTTGGCTGTCCACCTGAGATGTTGATTTTGCCCTGATCCCCCTTTCCTCTCATACCTTCCCGCGGTGGGCATGGACGATGCACGGCACTGCTGCAACCCTCCCCAACTCTGTGCTAGCAGAACGAAGGACAGAGGACTGTGCTGAGGTCGAACCCCTTCGCAGTATGGCTGCATCATGCATAATTATGCAAGTGCAGCACAACTGGCGCTGTTCACTCTAGATTGCTCACTTGCCACACAGGCACACCACAGGACTGGCATTGCTGGCTGCACAGCAGGTTGTTGATTGCATTGCTGGCTGCACAGCAGGTTGTTACCTCTGCATTGCACCGTTACATGCCTGTGACAGGCTGCACGCACCGGCAAACAACATGTTGTAGTTGTCGCTGCCGCTTGTCCTGCTGCCAGCAGCTGCCAAGTCAGCACACCATCACCAGGCCCAATGCCTGCTATCACTCCACAGCTTTGCTGCCCTGCAAACTGCCACCACCGTGCCGCTGGCGCACAGTTGCTGCTGCCTCCTGTGCTGTTTGCCTGCTTGACTGCTGCCTAGCTGTTCCGCTGCTGCTGGGTCTGTGGGAACGGCTTCATCAGGGACCAAGCGACACACGCCCTGCAGAAAAGCATGCAGAAAGTGGCCATGCAACAGACAGCCGTCAACACGCGGTTCAAGCAACGTGCTGGCTGTACAGTTGAGCCCAGTGCTTGCCTTCAACTGCTTGGCTGGTTGTTGGTTGGTGGCTTGGTGGAACAAGGCAGCGGTCATGCCTTGTCAGCAACACCTGCCGACTGTCAACTCACGCATGCCGTCTGAGGAGGTGCCACGACAAACTCACCCCTTCACAAACAAACGCTGGTTGTGTTGCTGATCTGTGCTGCCCGCTGTCGCGCACGCCTGCGCTGTGCTGCTGCTTGCTGCTGGTGTGGACCTCCCGGCAACCTTCTGCCGCCAGTGCTGCACTGTCACCCACTCCCTGCACATGCGATGTGTTCAGTGTACGCATGATGGCATCAGCACCATTGAGACACCCACAAGGATAGACTGGAGATGCTAAGAGAAGGTACTGGAGGGGCCCCACCTTTTTATCCACTTCAACCACCCATAATGGTGGGCAAGCCCAAGCAGAAAAGGGAGCAGCACGTTCAGAGGTATGCACACTGGCCCGATGCAATAACAGGCATATTGCTGTTGTTTGTGTGGACAAGTCCCAAAAGCTGGACAGCGAGTTCTCCAGCACACCAGCACACCACAATAGCTGCTGCTGCTGCCGTCAAGCTGAAGTGCCAAGTTTAAAGTAGCAACAATATGAAGTATGGGGGTAGGGGAGCAGAGCAGAGCAGAAGCAGCAGCAGCAGTCATCTGATGTTACCATGACTAATGGCATGCACATGGGTACTGTTCCACACAACCCCTAGGGCTCCAAGTACAGCCACAATGTGTCAAACTTCATTTCAGTCTGCGATCACTACGTACCTGTATGAGTGCGTGTCACGCCATCTGACAGCTCAGCAGATCTTTCAAGGATGCGTCCTTCCCCTGCCTTGACCTGCAAACACTTGTACAGGTGCGTGGAGCGTTGATGGTGAATTGAAGGGTTATATTGGTCCGTAGCTGGCTGGCTCAGTGCTCAACACTTGTGGGGCTGCATCACTGCCAGGATGGTGGTGACAGGCTGTTCTTGCAGGGGCTGTCCAAAGACAAAGCACCCCCGTAGCTGCTCATTCAGTGTGGCTGCCTCGGACTTAAGCTTGCGCCTGCAGTTCCTGCATGCATCCTATAGCCTGGAACTGACACTTGTGCTGGTGTATTCAGAATTCTGTCACCCTCCCGTGCCTCACAGGTGGTATGCAGCATCAGCATTATAGCATCACATCCAACAGGATCACACACCCGGGCTTTGGCACGCAGAAGCGGTGCTACCTGTCATCTGATCCCCATGACACCGGGCCATGCACCTTTGCGTACGCTGCTGCTGGAGTCAGCCTGGCCACTGCAGCCCTGGCTGGATGCTTGCGGGTGGGTAAATTATATGCTTGTGGGGTTTGGCTTCGGTTTTGTGTGGCTCATCCATGCATATGTGTCTATTGGTCTTGGAGATGCAGCAGCATGTGTGTCCGTGGGTCTTGGCTTCACAGCAGGCATTTCCAGAGCTCCCCTCATGTATTGTCTTGGATGTTACAGTGATGTTGCCGACGTACAGCTATGGTGTCTGATATCCCTGACTTACTGACACCGCTACCATGTACTTTAGTGCTGTGACTTCCATGTCTCTCTGCCTATGATTGCTGCCTGCTGCCCCTGCTTGCTGTCTGCAACCCATCTACATCAGTGCATCTCCTTCAACTGCTGTGGCCTCGGTCCTATCCAGTCCATCGCGCTTGCAGCACTGAACTGCGCTTGGTGGCTGGTGGCTGCATCGGTGCTGACAGCAGCAGCAGTGGCGGCAGATGCAGCAGGCCTGCCTGCAGCCGAGGCTCGCCACCTTATCCTCACAGCAGCATGGGTGGCCGCCACTGCCGAGCTCGTGCACTCCATCGTCGCCTGCTTGGTGGTCGGCAACAACGTCTGCAACATACTGTTTTGTGTGGAGGACATCCCTGGAGACCAGGGCGGCTGTTGCGGCAGCGGCGGCTGCTGTGGCGGCTGCTGCCGCCGCAGCCGCCGTAGGCAACGACATGCCGCTCAGCAGCTGTTGCTGCCTGGGGCAGCTGTTGCTGCAGCTGCAGCTGCCGCCGCAGCCACGAGTGCAATCTTGCACCAGTCCTGGTGGCAGCGGGTGCAGTCAGGCGGTAGGCAGCAGCGACCGCGGCCTGTAGCAGTTGTAACAGTGCAGCACAGCGGCCCAGGCTCTGCCGCGGCAGGAGCAGGAGGCTACATGGTGAGGATCTCGGGGCAGGCTGCAGCTTGTTGCAGCAAAAGCCTGCAGGCCCTGCATGCAGTGCAGAAAGGATACAAGGTTTTAAACTGCGTTGTGTGACGCTAGGTGCATGCAGTGTCAGCTGTCGGTCGCTGCGTGCATCATATTCACTTGCATGCCCCTGCAATGCCATTGAAGACACTCAATTATGAGTTTCACCGTGCCTGCATGCCTGCTTGTCCGTCGCACTGTGCTGATTTTACAGCCGCCCCCGCCGACAGCAGGCCAACCGTACCTGGTTCCCTCAGCACAGGCAGCCTGGGCCCCACCACCCACCAGTGGCAACACAGCAGGGAGCTTTGGGGGCTTCCCTGCACATCCAGCAGCAGGTGCAGGAACCCCAGCGCTTGTGTACGGTCTTGGACAGGGTGGGGAGCCTCACCCCACCGCCCCTGGTGCACCATGTCTACCACAGCAGCAGCAGCAACAGCAGCAGGCGTACTTGCCGCCTGTTGTTATGCAGCGGATGGAGGGGCCCCCTTCGAGAGCATCTACCCTGACATTCCCAAACAGTGAGGCCTACGACTGGAGGATGCGGAGGAGCAGCTTTTACAGGGACCAGGGTGTGAGGGACCAGGGGTTTTAAAGGGATTTGGGGTGTGGTGGGTTTTGGAAGGGGTATGTGCTTGCACCTGACGAAAGCAGGGTGTGACGGCGCGTGTGTTGACACATGAGTTGCAACCAGCAGATTTACTTAGCAGGACAGTCAGGATGTGTTGTGATAATGCAGAATGGCATATACCTTGATGTAGAGGGCTTCAGACACAGAAGCAATGGAAAGTTGTGTCTGTGTGTGGCACCCCGGCAGGGCAGTGTGCTGCGCACGCTGTTTGACGGTGTGTTGTGGTGATCCTGGTGAACTGACTTGATGCATCCCGTCATATCAAATATTGGGTGTTGAGTAGCAACCCAAGAGTGGGCCAGACTGCCCCGGCAAGTTTTGGTGGGACATGGTGTCACGCTGTGCACACCCACACAGCAACGTGTGCTCAGCCTCTCATGCCTTGTCATGACCATGCATCGCCACCACACGAGAGGAGTTCTGGGACGCCACTCAGGGTATAGTGACTTCTGAGCTGTCGGCATTGTGGCACAAGTTGTCTTCTTACGTCCATCAGTCGTCTTTGTGATCGGCAGCAGTGCTGCTTTGGCAACAACCGGCAGTTACCGCCATTGGCCTGCCGTGACTCTACAGGCCATAATGTGGCATTGCGAGGAGGGGCTCTTCTCGTCTGTTGTAGCTTTGGATGGGTGCAGCACCCAGCCCATGATGTACCATCGACCAGGGCTGGTTGATGTTGTGAAGTTGAGAGTGTAAGTTGCTCAACATGGCTGTTGGACGACATGGCAGGGAGCTCGTTGGCATTCTTCTGTTTGTAATCGGCCTTGGTGAAGCGAGCAAGGCTGGAAGCCCCCTTCAGCGTCTGTACGTCTACTCAGCGCCCTGTGAACGCTGACGGAGAGTGCACCAATCTGCAGCAGGATTTATTTTTGTGTGTTGCAACACTCAGCACACAGCGGCTACCAGCACCAGCGGTTACCAGCGGTAGCGCCCTTGCCCCCCCCCCCCGCCATCCACCCTGCCAGGCGCTCCGAAGGCTTGGGTTTCCCGCCTCCCTCACTGCAGTCCCGACCCACCGGCTCTATACTAGGTACAAGGGGTGTGGGATCAATATTTAACACCGGATCTAAGGCTCGGTAGCAGTGTCAAAGATATGCAAGCAACAAGACATGTCAGGTCACAGGCCTAAACCCGGACACTCCAGAGCGACAGCACTTTGCTCATTGACCTTGTTGTGCCATTTAGTGGTGACAGTGGTTTGTACAGTGTCTCCTCCGGGCAACAGCTGCACAAACTGCTGTTCAATTCCACAGCACAGCACTCGCTTCGTCTTCAAATGGGTTGTTTTTCTCCTGATGTAGAGTCTTCGTGTGACTAGCACAGACGCGGACAAAGCTCGATCGAGCATCAGCATCAGCAGCAGAAGAAACTCCAATCACAAAGGGGAGGTCATGGAGGGCTCACTGATAGACCTGCTGGACAGTCCAGTCAAACCAGAATGCAGTGGGCTGGACCTGTCTCTGTCAGGGCACTGTCCTGCTGGGATGCCTATTCCTGCAGGAGAGGGGCAGGGTGCAGAAACAGCAGACAGCACTGGCCCAGGTGCCGAACCATTTTCTGGCTTTGCAGCCTTGGTTCCCCAGCTTAAGATTGGGACCACAGACGGGACTGTCGAACAGCAGCAGCCAGCCCCAGTACAGCAAGCCCCGCGCACGCAGGAGCCTCAACCCAGCCCAGCAAGCAAGGCAGTTGTTGCCAGCACATCAGACAGCAATGACAGCTGTGCAGCATCGCTGCAAGCTGCTGCGGAGCGTGCTGCACGTACCAGTGATGTCCTGCAGCAGCATAGCATGGAGCAGGGGGAGTCCAATGCCAAACTCAGGTGAGCACCCCCTCCCCCCTCCCCTCCCCCACACCCAACCATTGAACATGGTGAACCTTCCTGGAAGTCACCCAAGGTCCCTGCATGCCAATGCACCATCAACTGCGGTGTTGGCCTTTTGTCTCACAGTGTTATCACCAGCAGCAGCAGCATCTTCAGCCCAAAGTCCAGTCCATCTGATCAGCAATGTTGTTGCTTTCAGCAAAGACACTTTCCTGCATCTCATCGTGCACACTGTCTCCCTTTCCCCTGGCACAACCTTACATATCTACAGCGGGCATGCCTTGCACTGTTTCTACTGCAGGACTACTTCAGCACACTCTGGTCATACACCATCAAGTGCATGTGTTCAACACTCTTACTTCACTCCCGGCAACTTACATGAGCAGCAAGCTCGCTGTCAGCACACTCCCCATTCCATGACTGCAGCACTACCGCGTGCCTCACACCCTGCTGCCCCCACCCTGCTCCTGCAGGCTCCTCCTGGCCACAGTGGCTGCCAAACAGGTCAAGGCTCGCAAGATGCTGGCAGAGCTGTCGAGCGACTTCTCTTCAGCGCTGACAGACAGCCAAAGCAGCAGCCTGCAGCAGGTGCAGGACCTCACGCAACGGCTCCAACAGGTGAGCAGTGCAGCAAGATATTGCTGGTGTTTTGCAAAGCAGCAATGACGATGGTGTTGTTGGTTTCTACTTGCACCTGTGAAGGAGGTATGAAGTGGGGTGTTGTGAGGGGCAGTGCGTGTGTCCCTGTAGAATGCGCCTTGTGCAGTCATTACTGCTGTTGGGTCTGAGTTGTTTCATGCTGCATACATGTCAAATGTCCAGCTACCAACAGCTATAAGCATGGGTGCTGCTTGGTCTGCAGTGAGTATTGTCTCGCTGCTGCTGTGTTGGGATTTCTCCTTTGGACCTACCCCTCACTCGTCCATCTGCACTCACTGCCACAGCCATCCCAACACCATCCACCCACCACCTAGAATGCTATTGCTGTGCCAAGCCCCAAAACAGTGCAACAGCTCACCAATGCTCCACCCCAACAATGTACTATAGTGTCCATCAATGAACACCCTTACATTTCCATCAACAACACAAAACACCCTTACATTGATCAATCATGAGTCATGACTTCGCCTTGCTCCCATCTGCGGTGCGCAGGCACACCAGCAGGTCTCAGCCGCCCAGGCAGATGCAGAGCAGCAGCGCAGGCTGGCGGCACAGCATGCAGACACCGTGCTGCAGCGGGACTCCGAATTGCAGCAGGTGCGTGCTGAGCTCAAAGCGCTGCGCAAGGCCGAGTCGCATCTGCGGAACAGCTGCGGGATCGTGAATCGCGGCTGCTCGAGGCGCAGGCAAGGCTGTCCCGGTTGGATGCCGAGCTGCCAGGCAGTCGCCGCATGACTGCTGCCACTTTTGAGTCCATGTCAGACGAGAGCTCAAACGCAGCAGACAGCTCCGCGCGAAGCCCTGGCGGCACGAATGCAGACGCCGACACTGCAGACAGCGCGCGCGGCGCGCTGCCGCTGACGCCGGTGGAGTCTGTTTCTAAGAAGGCCAGCAGGCGCGGGCATGGCACTGCTGGGGGCGTTGGTGGGCCCGGGGGGATGCTGAGTGTGATGACCCCTGATCAGGCTGCTGCAGCGCAGTACAAGGAGTGGCTCAGTGCCTCGCAGCAGGCCCTTATTGAAGCGCAGGACGAGCTGCTAGCGCGGGAGGCTGAAGTGAAGCACCTGAGGCAGCAGCTGCTCCAACAGCAGGGCGGCGGCAGCGGCCAGGAGGAGCAGCAGCAGGCCGGGGGCGATCAGCAGCAGCAGCCAGCACCGCAGCAGGAACAGCAGCTGCAGGAGCTGCAGGCTGCTGTTGACGCTGCTGCGACAGCTGCTGCGGCCGCTGGTGCTGAGCGCGACCAGCTGTCGACTGAGTTGGATGGGCTGCGCTGTGAGCTGATGCAGCTGAAGCTGCAGTTGGAGGCAGCAGACTGTGAAAGGACCCAGGCAGTGGCAGCACTGGAGGCACTGCACAACCAGCAGCAGCAGCAGCAGCAAGAAGACGCGCAGCATGACCCACAGCAGCAGCAGCAGCAGCAGCAGCAGCAGGCCAGTGAGGCTGCTGCAGCAGTAGCAGCAGAGCGGGCGGCAGCAGCAGAGGCTGAGCTGCAGAAGGCGCTTGCAGCAGCAGCAGAGGCCACAGCTGAGGTTGCAGCCCTGCAGCAGCAGCTGAAGCAGCAGCAGGAGCAGCAGCAGGAGCGCCAGCCTGGTGATCCTTCCATAGCTACAGGTGGGTCTGACGGTGGTCTCTCCGGCCCCAGCACGCCGTATCAGGGAACAGCGGCAGAGGGCGGCACCAATTGCGCCGGCATTGCTGTCAGCAGCGGCGCAGCAGCAGGTGGTTGTGGTCCACGAGGCAGCAAGGAGTCTTGTACTAACCATGCAACCGCCCCTGGTGCTGCTGCTGCTGCAACTATTGGCGACGATGCAGGCTCTTCGGATGCAGCTGCTGCAAGCAAACCGACTGCAGGACACAGCAGCACTGACTTGGACCTGCTGCAAGCACACAGCCGGGTGCAGGTCCTGCAGGACGAGCTGCATGACACGCAGGACAGCATGCGGCTGCTGCTGCAGCTGGTGCGCAAATGCGCGGCAGCAGCAGCAGGGGCGGTGCTCAAGGGCGACGGCGCTGCTGGCAGCATGCAGGCCGTGCTGGCAACCGCAGCAGCTGGCGCCCTGACGTCTGGCGAGCAGCAGCAGATGCAGCAGCTGCTGCAGTCGGCAGCAGGTGTGGACTGTCCTGATGCGGTCAGCACGGCAGCTGAAGAGGGCGAGGCAGCGGCAGCAGCAGGCGAAGCTCGGTTTGAGCTTGGTATCCTGCAGGGCCTGCTGTGCAAGCTTGAGAGCAGGTACTGTACCCCCAAGCCTCTGCAGGAGGTGATGCTCAGAGGGAAGGAGATGGAGTTGCTGTTGTCCACTGCGCTCTCACACGCGCACGCCATAAAGGCAAGGGCTGGTGGGGGCCCCTGTGAGTGCCCAACAGAGCAGGACTACCTCCAGCCAATCAAAGCAGCACCTGTGGCAGCACCAGTGGCAGCACCGGTGGGTGGGGCGGTGCAGGAGCAGCATGTAGCAGGGGCCGTGGCGCCTGTCTTGCAACCTGCAGAGCAGCAGGTGCAGGCACAGATGCGCCCGTATGCTGTGATTGAAACAGCAGCAGGGAAGGTCCAGGTGGCGAGGGCTGCTTTGGTGAGCTGTTGCACAGCGGCAATGGCTGGGCTACTGGGGATGGCTACGGTGCTGTCAGCGAGTCGTCCACCTCGGCTGGCGGATACAGCAGCTATGCCAACTCAGCAGCAGGAGGCTGGGAGAGCTGGGGAGGAGGCCCTGGGGTGTCTTCTGGAGGGGCTGGTGTGGTTGGCAGCTGTGGCGGGGATGCGTTGAGAGGCTTCGGGGGTAACAGCGCCCCGGGTGCTGCTGCCGCCAGCAGCAGCTTTGGTGGCGCAGCGGCCGCGGGTGGGGTGGGCGGGCTTGCACCTCTGAAGGATGAGGGCATGGGGTACGATGGGTTGGATGGTGCGTGGTGGGCTCAGAGCAGCATAGAGCCTGTGACAGAGCTGCCGGACTTTTTGATAAAGAAGGAGTGAGGAGGCCTGTTGTGGACGGGCGCTTGTGCGCACGGCAGCAGATAAGCAGGTCTTCTGGCCCTCAGTACCTCGCAACCTGATATGCTCACTACTGCCCAGCCCCTGTGTCATGATACCAGGGTAACAGTTGGCAGCATGCTGTTAGTATGTTTGGTGGTATTGTCTGGTTCATGGTTCTTGTTGGAGGTGGATGGTGTGCAAAGGCTCCTCACGTGTACGTCCCACCAGCTGCTGGCTGCACCGCCAATAGTTGGGTGTGCTGGGGTCGTGGTGGGAGAGGGGGGGGGGGATGCTGGGGTCCAGTGCAGTGTGGTGTATTGCCGGGCTGGCTGTTGAAGCTCGTTCAAGCTTGCTGGTACAAGGCAGGGCACGTGAACTGTCCTCCAGATGACACGAGATTCACCCTTTACAACTGCAGGATTGGCCGTGCTGGCCAACACAGGAGGGGCACAGGGCTGCTGTGGCAGCAGGCTGCTGAGTGTGGCCTGTTTTTGGAATGTCAACAGGCCTGGTGTCGACGCAACAAGTGCAGACTACTGTCTCTGGTCAGACAGACTGGCGTTGCATGTTGTCCTGCAGTTCGTTGAGGGTTCCTGCACACCAACTGGGACTGTACGAGGGCTGTAGGCAGTGGAGACGTCACTGGCTCTAATGCCGCTTGTGCTTTTGGGTATGTGCAGCTTTGTGCGGGAAGGCATGCCTGTACTACTAGCAAGTCGCTCGCTGCCCGTGTACGGCCCTGTGTACTACCAACCTGCCATTCACCCCCGACCTGCATGCACCTGTGGCCAGGGTGGTGTGCACCATTTGGTGTTTGCTGAATTGTGGGGTTTTTTGTTGTCTGTGTATTCCATGGTCGTGGCAGCAGGGCTGAACAGGTCTGTCAGGGCTGTGCCTGCAAACACACACCGTCCCCGGTGCCGCCTGGTGCCGCACAGTAGCAGGTTGATGCGCCGTAGGCATCTTGAAGATCCCCGTCCGTTGCACTTCTGTTGTGCTGATCAATGGTGCTGCGCACAGATGTTGGGCTTGACGGTGTTCCAGCTGAGTTTGGCTTGTTCACAGGCGTCAGCAGCACTGTGCGACTGGTTCCTGGCACATAAATCAAGCCCAGCTGCCAAACAATTCATATGCTTCATATGCTGCTTATGAATGGGCAGTGTTTCACGTTGGCGGGATCCCTAGAAAAGAAAGCTGGGGCACAGTCTGCTGAGCTGTCAACAGGTGTCAAAACCAGTCTATACCTGAGCTACACGGAGGTGCAGTTCACTGGCTGTGGTCCCTTTCTCCTAATTTTCTCGATATTATCTACACAACCATAAACACGCCGAACACTGTACGTTCAAGACAGAGGAATAGCAAGCCGAGATCACGTTCCGAGACGTGTCTTGAGTGTTCAACAGACAGCAAGTCCACATTCAGTAGCTTAAACCGCAGTGTAGCAAGCCGTAATGGCTTCGTTTTTGACGGAAGCACAGCGGGCGACACTGGCAGCTGCTCTTGCTGCCAAGCAGCAAGACGGTACGCTTTCGGGGCACCTTCCATTGGCTGAATGTGTTGGATTGTTGCACCCGTTGCTGCATCGCTGGGTTCCTGCATCGCATCGCCGGGTGTCGGTGCTGCTGCTGCATGATCTGGCTTGCGACAGAGTCAGCAGTAGCCCCGTCAAGATGCGTGTTGTGTGACACCCGCCAATGCATACTGCATTGGCATATGTGCAATGAGCCCTGCTGGTGCACTGGCAGAAGCTGGTAAAGTAGTGGGCAGCTTTATGTGGAACAATGGACCCCTGCATATCCATACTTGCAGCCGTGATGATTGGCTCAGTTTTGGCAGGATCGGTCTGGTTGCTTGCATGTTCACTTTAACTCAGTATCCCACGTTGCCCTGCAGTGCAGTTGCTCAGGCGTACTGCCTGTGTGATGTTTTCATGCTCCACCCCTGCACCCATCAAGGGCCATTGCCAAACCCTGTTGCTGTCCCTGCTGCTGCTTGCAGCTGTTGCAGGCGGCAAGAAGCAGCATGCTGGGCACCATGCCGTGTCTGGGGCTCATGCTGGTGACAAGAAGTCCAAGGGCGTCAAGGGCTCTGGCGCCACCAAGAAGGGTGCGCAACACAACTCCCTCACAGGGTGCTTGTTTCAGAACAAAGCGTATACACTGCAGCGCACCCTGGCTATATGTCACTGTATGCGCAATGCTGTTGCAAGGCCATGGTGTTGCTGGGCATATGTGAAGCCCTCCTGGTGTCTAACGCTTTGTTCAACAATTCCTGCCAATTGAGTTACCGCGCCTCTACAGCAGGACATAAAGTGCATGACGGCCGAGCCTCTTGTCTGTGCCTGCTTTAGCCATATGTTTCGACAGCAATTGCTCGACACGTACCGCCTTTGGTTGCTTGTGCGCACAAGCAACCAAGATGAGATGCTGCTGCCTCTGCTGCCACTGTCCTGCATGGTATGCTGCCCAGGTGGTGGCGGTGGCAAGTACACCTGGGGTGCGCTGCTGCAGCAGGAGGAGGGTGTCTCAACTCTTGACAGGTAAGTACTGAGATAGCAACCGTCAGCGTGGTTGGCCCTGGCAGGTGGTTCTGTGTGAGACTGAATCAGGGGTCAAGTGGGGTGTGCTGGCCAGGTTGGGCGGTGGGTCGGGTGGGTGGTGGTGGGTGGGGTGTGTCGAGTAAGGCATGTTGAGTGTGGCACAAAACGAAGCAGGAACGAGATAATATCGCTTTTGCTGATCAGGCGTGCTGGGCAAAGTTACTGGCTGGCATGGAGGATGAAATCAGGGACTGGGATAGTGTCAGGCGCAGGTGGTGGCATCATGGTCACTCTGTGCAGAGGCACCTGAACGCGACAAACAGGCGGTGAACTCCCCAATTTGCAGTGTGGTGTAGCACCAGCAGTCGGACACCAAGCAAACCCTTTGTGGTGTTTGCATTAACTCACAGGAATGACCCAACTATGACAGTGATGAGGAGCGCTCTGTGCTGATGACTGCCCCCAACAGCAGCCACACACGGCTGCAGGAGGAGGTTACCGCATACAAGCAGGAGGTGAGCTGCTGCTGTGTGATTCCCGCTCCCTGTTATGTAATTCCCGCTCCGCGGCTTTCACAGCAAGCTGCCTCAGAGCAGCAGACAGCCAGAGCAACTGCACATCGCCAGCAGGTGCACCATGGTGATCAGCGTGTTTGGGTGAGGTATGGTTAGCAGCTGTATGTCCCCATACACACGCACTGTAGTTGATATCGGTGGTCATGCTGAGTCATGCTGTGCTGGGTGTATGTGCTCTCTCCCAGGTGAACTCGATATATACGCACTGTAGATGAGATCAATGTTCATGCTGAGTCGTGCTGCGCTGGGTGTTTCTCTCCCAGGTGAACTCCATTGTGGAGGAGTACTTCAGCAGTGGAGATGTGGGCAATGCTGCTGACAGCTTGTCTGAGCAGGATGCTCCTGTGGCCACCATGGGGCACTACTTTGTGAAGCGGCTGCTGACACTGGCGCTCGACAGGAAGGACAAGGAGAGGGAGATGGCAAGCAACCTGCTCAGCAACCTCTATGCAGAGGTGGGCACAGATGCTGTTTTTGTCTTGTCTGGGTGGTTAGCCTTGCCTAGCCTTCGGCTAGTGCTTACGCCCTTGCCATGCCGAAGGCAGAGGTGGGCAAACGTACAGGGTGCCAGCAGCCGGCACAGCATGACCGGCCCAGCATGAGGGTCAAGGATTGCGAGAGTGCATTTTGACTCGCATGTGAACGTCATGAAAGAGTGCATTGACTTATTCTGGCATGGATGGATTTGATTGGACTTGACAAGCACACGTTGCTCTGATACATTGTGCGCACCGTGCTGTGCCGTGCTGTGCTGCTGCAGGTGTTGCCGTCTGATCAGATCCAGAAGGGCTTTGGCGCCCTGGTTGAGAGCCTGGACGACCTGCTGCTGGATGTGCCTGATGCAGTGGAGCTTCTCAGCCTCTTCATTGCGCGCGGAGTGGTGAGTCAACCAGGATGAGTCAGCCAGGATAGCAGGCTGTGGGTGAAGGTTCATGGCCTGCTCTTTCCAACCTACTTCTTTGAGTATGGAGCTCGGTTCTGTACCTTAGAGCTAGCAGCCTTGGTTCATTGCTCGCGGGGTGATGAGTCAACCCGTGATAGCTCTCGCTCTCCTGTGTTCTGGGCACTGGGCACCTCATAGATTTGGGCACTGGGCACCTCATAGGATAAGTGCGTGGGGCGTATCTCATGCAGTGGAGCTCCTCAGCGTGTTGATTGCTTGCGGAGTGGTGAGTCAACCAGGACAGCAGCCTGAGGGTCTCAATAGTTGCACCCGGTTCAACCTCAGAGCTCGGTCTTCTACCTGTGAGCTAGCAGCCTTGGTTCTTGTTGCAGCCGCAGAGGGTTGCTGACGAATGCAGCAGGCGGAGCAGTGCGTGCCATATGTTGAGTTTCTTGAGGGCTCCTGCAGTGGGTGCTGACTGCCGGGCAGCTTTGCATCGCGCACACAGGGTTGTTCTTGAGCAGCACCGTCCCTCTCGCCCCTCCCTGCTTCACTCTCCCTCAATCGTCTTGCCTTTGTTTGTCTCCTCTCTGCTGTGCTCAACATGCAAACATACTCACTACCTATCCCGCATCAGCAGGTTGACGACGTGCTCCCTCCTGCCGCCATTACCCGCTAGGCTTCTGGTGCCACTCCCCCCACCCGACCCGCTGGGGCCCGCCTGCTCACCGTGTTCTTGCGCACAAACACGTCTGCTTTGCCCGACATGCAAACACACCTGCTGCTACACAGTAATCCCTGTGCTAACACCCACTCTATCATGCATCCGCAGGTTGATGACGTCCTCCCTCCTGCTGCCATCAACCGTTGGGCCTCTGGTGCCACTGAGGGCTTCAACCTGGCTGCCCCCTGTTTTACTCTGCCTCATCGTCGTGTCTTTGTTTGTCCCCGAGTCCTCTCTGCTTTGCCCAACATGCAAAACACTTGCTATCTATCATGCATCCGCAGGTTGACGACGTGCTCCCTCCTGCTGCCATCACCCGCTGGGCCTCTGGTGCCGCTGAGGGCTCCAACCTGGCTGCCCTCAAGTCCCGCTGTGACCTGCACCTGGCTGCCCGCCACTCTGCTGAGCGGCTGCTGCGCTGCTGGGGCAGCGGGGCGGGACAGAGCCACGCAGAGACTAAGGAGCGCATCGGCAAGGTGTGTCAGCAGAGCGAGTGCATGCGTACACATGCATGCTTACTGACACCCGTCTTCAAGGATAGTCAATCAATGACGTTGAGACGTTGGTTCGTGTCAACGCACCCACCTCTTCTCCCGCTCCTACACCTGTCTGCAGCTGCATGCTGGGCGTGCACCCCCTCTCGCTCGCGCATATCGCCTGCGCTTGTCATAAACTGGTGGATGCCAAGCGCTAAAATGTTCCTCCCGCCCTCAATACCTGCACTGTACTGGCGAAGCCCCTGCTCGACCCCTTCCGCCCCTCCTTCTGCACTTATGCGCTACTTTTCTTTCATTGCAGCTGCTGGCTGAGTTCCTGGACAGCCATGATGCAGGGGAGGCGTCCCGCTGCCTGCGCGGCCTGGCAGTGCCCTTCTTCCACCACGAACTTGTGAAGCAGGGGCTGCACGCAGCCATGGAGAACTCAGCACAGACGGAGCACATCATGACGCTGTTCAAGAGGTGAGGGTTAGGTGCCGGGTTCAAATCCTGGCGTGGCCATTGAGTTGACCTGGTTTCGACAGGAGAGTACTTGATACAGAGCATTGCTCGGCCGCGGTGTGTGTCCGAAGGTGAAGCTGCCGTGCATCACATGTCTCACTGTCTTACATGCTGTCCTGCCGTATGGCTGTATTGCTGTTGTGTTGGCAGGCTGACAGACAGTAATGAGGTGACCAGCAACCAGCTGCTGAGAGGCTTCCAGCGTGTGGCTGCCAACCTGCCAGACACAGCACTGGACAACCCAGCAGCACCGGTGAGTGTTGAACGTGTGCGGCAGAACTTTGGTGTGGGGCAAAATTTGGACAGTGGCTGTTGTTGGTGGGTGGCTTGGGGCAGTGATTTGAAGGAGTTGGTTGGCATGGTGCACCATGTTGTGGAAGATGGTACCTGGCCAACTATACTCCGTCACCCTACCATGCATAGCACTGGACCCGCCAGTAGCACCGGGGAGTGCTGAACTGCTGGCAATGTCGTCCAAGCAGGCCCGCCTGCATTGTTGCCTCGCGGCAGAAGAGCGCACACGTTGCACTCGTAGCTGACACCCACGAGATGTTTGCCCACCTGCCTGCGATCTTTTGAACCATTCTACATGCCTTTCCGTCTGTGCTTACCAAACCCACAGGGCCAGTTCAATGCAGTGCTGGATGCAGCAGCAGCAGCCAATCTCCTGGAGCAGCAGGCCCTTCCCGCCCTGCGCGACACAGCAGCAGGCAAGGGCAGTGCTGGTGCTGGCGCTGCGTCCGCTGCGAACGGGGCAGCAGCTGCTAGCTCCCCATTGTCTGCTGCTGCTGGTGGCATCGGTGGTGCTGGCGTGCCCGCGTTCAAATCGGCCATGGCTGCTGCTCTCAAGGAGTTCTTCAACTCAGCAGATGCCCAGGAAGTTGCTGCCAGGTGCGTGTGTGCACTGGGAGTGCATCCAGCCAATGCATCAACCATCCAACATTGTGACATTACAGTCAGTCAGTCAGTCAGTCAGTCTTTATTACAAAGAGGCCCCGAGAGGCCCAGCCAACCCAGTGCCGTCAGTCAGTCAGTCAGTCAGGTGCGTGGGTGTGGGTGTGGGCAGCACTAAACCTTGTCACAGTCTGCTCCTGCCCCATGCATCTTCCTGCCACCCTCACATGCATTGCCTGTGCCAACACCCCACACAACCAGGTTTTTCCCTGTTAACAACCCCACTCTTTCTCCACACTCTAGTGGCAGGGCTACCATCCCAGTCTCTCTCTTCAACACTAGTTGCAGGGCTGAAGTTGCATGGCTGAAGTTGAGGGTCTAGGGTTCTGGAAGGCTGGTTTAGTGATTGAATTTCTGGAGTTTGATTTCCAGGCTGGGTTGAGGTTTTGGGGGGTTAGGGTCAGGAAGGTTGGTATGCCAGCCTCAGAAGTGAGCAAGCATTTCACTGCATAGCTGGAGAGGGTCCAGCCGCCACAAGCTTGCGGAAGACACTGTACACCTCAGCAGCAGCACACTGCTGCTCAAATGTTCTCATGCAGTACGGGGTACTACAGCTTGACCCCTTTGCCGCCCTGGGCCCTTATTCTGCTGTGCGTCTGCCCTGTCATTATGATGTCTGTGCGCCTCAGGTTGATCGAGCTTGGCCAGCCTTGGCTGCACCCCCTGTTTGTGAAGCAACAGCACACTGCTGTTGAGGTATGATGCAGTACGGGGTACTACCCTTTGCCGCCCTTGTCCCTTATTTTTGTGCTGTGCGCTGCCCCGTCATGATTCTGCCTCTCAGGTTGATCGAGCTTGGCCAGCCTGGGCTGCACCCCCTGTTTGTGAAGCAGGTCGTGACTGTGGCCATGGACAGGAGGGACCGTGAGAGGGAAATGGCCAGCAACCTGCTCAGCGAGCTGCACCCACGAGTCATCACAGACGATCAGGTGGGCCACAAAACAAAATAAACAAAAACAAAATAAAAGATCCAATGTATAAATAATAAAATAATTAAGTATATAATAAAATTGCACACACATGCCAGTGGGTAGCAGGCAGCGAGGCAGCCAGCAAGCGGGCACAACACTCAGGCTGAGTCGGGCATTGACACCAGTAGGTTGGCAGGTAGCTAGGGATGTGTAGGTCTGATGGTGTCTCTGGGTGGGTGGGGCACTGGGGGGTCACAAGGGAGGCCATGATAGGCGCAACTGCAGCTCAGCTGCAGATTCGATTGTGGCAAGCAGAGCATGCAGCTGAAAAAGTCATGTCAGATCAAGCACCTTGACCCAACCTGTCATATGAGTGTCCAGCTGGTGAAGGTTAGTGTGGTACCACAAGGGTGAACTTTGCTAACATCTGCATTTGATTGCACATTGTGGTGTGCCTGTTGCAGATGTGTTCCGGCTTCAGCCGGCTGCTGTCAGCTGCTGACGACTTGGTGCTGGACATCCCTGATGCTGTGCACTTGCTCAGCCTCTTTTTGGGCAGGTAAGATGGAGACTCTTGTCGCTATCAGCCTCTTCCAGGGCAGCTTTGATGCATGCACTGTAACATATGCAGTGGCTTGCCTTGCCACCTGTGTGTCGTTGAGCAGAGCTGAGTAAGCTACATGTAACCCACTAGTCAACACCTACAGTGGCCCATCGACTGTGTTGTGCTTAGTAAGGCTGAATGTGTCACAGCGTAGAGCCAGGGGCTATGGGGGCGCATGTAATAATTGAAGGGGAGGGGTGGGCAAGGCAGGCGGAGTCGTTGGTGGCTCGGCCGAATTTCTCCCCAGAGGGGACGGTCATCCGTCTGCTGAGAGTAGGGCTGCGATCTTCCGTTGAAGGCTAGTGGATAGTAGAAGGCAGAGCATGTGGTGTCACATGTACGCACATGCCCTGCTCGGTAGGCACGTGCGGTCCTTTCTCATCAGCCGGTTACTCATCACTTGGTGTCCCGGTGTATCTCAGTCGCCCCCACACCTGACCCCAGAAACTGGGGTACGACAAGCCCTTTGGGGCACTCTCATGAGCCCTTGGCTCGCTGGCTTGTGCTGAGGTTTGGGATCCCATCCTCCAATTACTGTACTGTACTGTATTTGTGCAGGGCTATCGTGGATGAGGTCCTGCCCCCTGCCTTCTTGGCCAGCACCCTGCCCAGCTTACCAGACGGCAGCCTTGGGGTCACAGTCGTGCAGGCAACAGGTGCGCGAGCTTGCGACACAGACAGCAACTACAAGCGGTTGGTAACTGTTGCCAGCTGTTGTTGCGGACCCCACATAGCCACAAAGAAAAGTGTGTGATCTTGAAAAGCATGGGTATGGTATGTCCTGTGTGATGTTTTTGTGGGCCTAACAGCGCGGCACTCGTGCTTGCAGACCATGACGCACGCCTCTGCGTGATGATTGCCTGGTGCATGTATGTCGGGAGCAGCCAGCAGCTGACTTGCCGCCGCTGCTTTGAATCCCTGCCGCTGCTGCATCCACTGCCCTTCCGTCTCTGCTGCTGCTGCTGCCCAATATGTCTCTGCTGCTGACTGTTATGATGATCTCAGGCGCCATGCTGAGTCAGCGCCACGCTGCCGAACGCCTCGGCACCTGCTGGCATGGTGGCGGCCTGAGCTTGGCTGATGTGCGCAAGCAGATGAGGGATGCTTTGGACGAATTCTTGGTGGCAGGCAGCGGCAGCGAGGTGGCGGCGGTGAGCTACTAGGGTTCAGTATTTAGGGTGTAGAATTCACTCGTCCGCACGTGTGTTGCAGTAGGAGTGACTTAGTGGTGTTGGGCATGCATTGAGTGTGGGCACATGGAAATGCTGCTGCTGTGGTCACGGTTTGTTGCTAGTGCTGAGCTGAGCAAGTGCTGGTGTTGGTGCAGGAAAGGCTGCATGTTGGTGCAGGAAAGGCTGTCGACACTACTCCTTGCAGGCGTTTTACCATTCATCGCCTGGGTTCACTGACCGTGTTGCCATCTGGTGTGTGCACACACAAGCTCTTTTTGAATGACTCCAAGTCTGTACATGTTCCATCCACCAAGGCACTTGAGTTGACGCACTCACAAGCCGCCGTTTGAGCACCTGTTACCCTATTCCGCCCTGTTACCCTATTCCGCCCTCTACTGCCTATACCTACTGTGTCCACTGCCTATGTCACATCGACACAGGTGCTGCAAGACCTTGCTCTGCCCCACTACCACCACGAGCTTGTCAAGGCGGCAGTTGAGCTGCTGTTTGAGTACCCAGACAAAGCAGGGCCCCTCAGCGGCCTACTGAAGCAGCTCAGTGAGCAGGGAGTCATCACCAGCACGCAGATGGCACAGGTGTGTAGACAAAAGGAGTACATCCAGCCAATGCATCGATCATCCAAAAGTGTGTGATCGTGTGACTTGTGCGGATGGCACTGCCAGTGGCCTGTGGAAACGCACAGAGCGAAGAGGACTGCACTTCAGCGGTTAGGACATTTAGGCAGCCAGCCCCTTCTATCCCACGCAGGACAGTCATTGATGCATGTTGGAGGCATCCAGTTGTATTTTGTCGACTGCGCCTCGCAGAGCCAGGACATGCATGGGGTTACGGTGCTGGCATTGGTTCAGTTGGGCCAGTCGGGGCCGTTTAAGCAGGAGTTAACGCATGAAGGCTCCTGCTGCTCCTGCTGCTGCTGCTGCTGCTGCCTGCAGGGTTTGAAGCGCATCAAGTCATTGCTGGCAGATGAGGCACTGGATGCCCCCTCAGCCCCTGCAGCCTTTGACAAGCTCATCAAGCAAGCTGAGGCAGAGGGGTGGCTGCCAGCAGAGTTCAGCAGCAGCTGAGGGGACTCATGGGGGGGGGGGGGCTTGGGGTTTGTAATGGCTTGGGGTTTGTGAGGGCTGCTTGTTAGTGGGCACCTGTACGGGTGCTGCAGACATAGGGTGCGTTCAAGTTGCAGGATTGTACGCGTGTGTGGGGATTGCCAATGGCAGCTCTCAATAGGAAAAGCTGGGGTCCGTGGTGGAAGGCGTCCAAAAGGGGCTGGGAGTGAGGGAGTGTGGATGCTTGCAGCTTACCCGTGTGCGAGTTCGCAGGCTCGATCGCTGGGGACTTGCCCTGTCAGGCTCTGCGCTT
Source organism: Desmodesmus armatus (assembly GCA_007449985.2). Classification (NCBI taxonomy): domain Eukaryota; kingdom Viridiplantae; phylum Chlorophyta; class Chlorophyceae; order Sphaeropleales; family Scenedesmaceae; genus Desmodesmus; species Desmodesmus armatus. The sequence continues at coordinate 30,858 of VIIQ02000060.1, read as the reverse complement.
GGTGCAAGGTCTGCTGGGCTGTGTTACACCTGCCGTTCCCGCCCGGTCAGTGCATTCCCTGCATGAAGGTTTTACAAGACATGTGTTTGGGTTGGACTTCCCGGCACTCCAGTGAGATTCGCTACTTGAATTGCTGGATGATGCTCAGCTCCGGTTGCTTTTGTCTTGTGAGGAAGCTGAGGTGCTGGACCGTTGTGGCTTAGGTGTGATGCTGACACAGCAGCACTGGGGTTGGTTTGTTGCATCACGGCACTGCTTGGCCGTGGCGTGTCGGCAACTTGCTCCTTGTCGTGACTGTGCTCGGGCTAATGCTCATTTCGCTCGTGGTGATGTATGCCATCGTCGTTGTGGATGTCTTCAAGGCTGGATCAGCCCAGCTGGCAGCTGGAGCGAGAAATGTTGGCACTGCGTCCTGGCTTTATTCTGGCTATTGCCGTCTGGCTCAAGCACTCCAGAGATATGGTTCGCTCTGTGGTAACCTCAAAGGATAACTTGCAGCTGGGGTTGGCTTGCCACATGGCCTGATTAGCGAACAATGTCTGAACTGACACCCGATGTCGACATCGCGCTGTGGTTCGTGTCAGACCGAAAGCAAGTGGCGATTATGCAAGCACTGGCCAAGTAATACACAATCAGACAATGGACTGCTTTCTGGGCATTTTTATTGGCGCTTATAAGACGAGATTGGCGCTTATGTGACGAGATTTCATGAATTACACTAGACTAGACACAACAACATACTGGCAAAACACTGGCCGATGCTCGCGTTTCGACAACAAGTCACAACCGACCGTCACTGCTGATAAGCACACCCCAAAACAGCACATACAACACACACCCAGCAATAGACCAGCAATAGACCATCAGACAGTATGACTATCGTCTCTCTTTGTTTTTCACTTCCTCAATATCTCACTTGATCTTGTCACGTGTGCAACAGCTGCAAATGTTTGAAACAGGTGCCAGTCACACAAGGTCACACGTTGGAGGAGGGCCAGCAACAGGGTGTCATAAGCCTGCACTGGGGCAGGGGTCGACCCCCCTCTCCTTTGCCGTGTTGACATCTTGTTGCTGCGCTGTTCTGCAGGTATGTTTCTTGTGCTTTTGCAGGCAGAGTTGTTGTTGACAGCAGCAGCCCAGCCCAGCCCAGCAGGAGCAACAGCCAGCATGACCCAGCACCGATGATCACAGTGGAGCTTTGATGCAACATCCAGTCCAGCAGAAGGGCAGCAACTGGCCAGACACCTTCATGTCACAGTGAGCCAAGGGTTGGGGGCCCCGAAGCTCGTCTATAGCTAGCTAGCTAGCTAGCCGCATTTGCACATGCATATGCATCACCAACCATTTCTTTTCGTTGACAGACACGACAGCTTCAGCCTCTGCGATCTTACTACAACACAAGACGAGATTGGGCCGACGAGACCGGCCGGAGTTCACCCGTCGTCGACCAAGAAAACTTCACCCGTCGTCGGCCAAGGTTTGCGTGTCCTGGCGCTGGCAGATGTTGAGGAATTGGAGAAACCTCGCCCAACGCTAATTCAAGAGCATATTGTCGGATTCTTTGGGAAACTTGTAGCTGCTGAAGGGCTGGTAGCTGTCATACCTAAACAGGGCCAGGGCCCGACATAGCAGCAACAGCAGAAGTGCACCAGAAATCACTGCTGCAGATGCCAGGATTGGTAGGAGGGGCCAAACAGCTTCTCCAGTTCAACAGGATTGTACCTTTCCTCGTGGGCGTGTCGGTAGCGGTGGTGGTGCTGTTGGCGCAGGCGTCTTGGAGCAAAGGAGGGTAAGCAACATAGTGGTTGCACAGAGAATGTGGGAAGTACCAGCGACCCAGGCAGCAGGCGAATTGTATTGTGCGTGTGGAGTGAGCGAACTTACAGTAGGCGACTAGTTTCGCCTTTTTCAAGGCTCATCAGTTCTGAACTCAACAACACATGATGTGCTCCTCTGCCAGTGCACTGTATATACTGTGTCATCATGGCGGCTACGAGTAGTACTGACCATTGCTATATTGGGTGGGGGGGGGAGGTTGTTACCAGTAGATACTTTCTACTTTCCGCAAAGCGGAACTCTCTACAGTTGATCTACTGGGTAAGCCAAAGACGCACACCTGAAACGAGGAAACCTGCAAAAGACACTGAATGTGGTCTGCACGTGCTGCAGGAGCTATGGCACACTAGGACCCAAGTTTCTGACCTTCCAACAGGCCCACACAACAGCATGCAAGGTCAGCACGCAGTACCTGCCCTCAGACCTGGAGCAGCTGTGGGTGAAAAATGCAGCTGCATGGGAGGCAGACTTTTGCAGCCATATGGCAGAGGTGGAGAACAGCACACGTGTGTGGCTGGACACCCTGGCGCAGCACACCCTGCTGCAGGACAAGGTGCCTTCGGGGCAAAGCCCCGCCGAGGTGAGAAAGGGACACAACCAAGCAGCACACAGCCAGTGCAACGACTGACTTGTGGCACTTTGATATCTGCGTGATTGAAACCCAAAAGCAGTGTCCCCTGTTTCCTGCACGGATTATACACAGCAAGCGTCGATGCAAGGGATCACATGGGATGCCCCACCCCCTCCCCAACTGGGGATGAGTTGGGTACAGTCAGCAGGGCCTCTGCATTTGCAGCTTGAGGTTGCCGAATTGCAAGCATGCATGCATGCTCAGCTTTCTCTTTGCTGGGCTTGAACATGAAATGCATTGCACACGACTGTCATGGCACCAGTCAACAGACAGTCTGTAGCAACCACCCAATGCCCCTGTCTTTCACTTGCGGTGTGCTCAGGTGCTGGCACAGCAGCAGAAGATGGATCCTCGAGTGTTCTCCTGGTTCAAGACCACCTACAAATGCGGAACAGACAGCACCACCGAGCGCACTACATGGATCGAACCCTTGTCGCATGGCTTGCGCCACCCGAATGCCCTGTGCAACCGTGGTGTTGATATCATGGATCGCACGTACCTACTGTTGGCACATCAAGCAGACCATGCAGCTGACCGGAAGCTTGGCAACATGCAGTGTGCAAACCGCGCATGTCAGGCCATATACTTTGACCTTGGCGCCACAACCCTGCAGCCCACCCCCCAGGAAGCTGGCCAGGGTTGGTTTTTTGACGCTTACAAGCGCCAGGGGATTACGTTTGACCGCTTCCTCCTGTGGGAGGCAAGGCCCCAAACCCGGCAGCTGTCTTTCAGCACGTGCCGAAGGCTGACATGCACAAGCATCAGGTGAATTTTGCACACAGCCTGCTGACAACATACTGCAATGTGCTGACACACGACTCCAAATGCAGCCAGCCTTTGCAACTCAGTACTACAGTCAAGGATGTATTGTAAGAGTGTGTGATGGCATGCGCCTTGATGAATTGGGCATGCATGCGCAGCAGCCTGCACTTTGAAGTCCACACTCGCCTCACGCTGATAGGGACAGTATGCGACAGTTGTCCGCATGCGCGTTCACAGTCAAGCCGGCTCCTGGCTTGATTGCTGCACATGGGGCCACCTCACTGGCCGTGCCATGCTTTGGTCTAACGCAACCACTGCATTATGTCTTCCTTGTATGTTTGCTGCAGTACTTTAACATCCCAGTCACCGCAGACACGGCTGACGCCTCCAACCCTGTCAACATCCTCAAGGTGCGCAGACCCTGCTTAGTGCTGAGGCGGGATCTCTAGTCAACTTGCTGAGCACATTTCACAAAGCTGCCATGAAAAATTCCTGGGCCCTGGAGGGCGAGAGCTGCATGCACTGCCTGCTTTCCACAGTGGCAACCGACACGTGGCAGGCGAGGCACCCGGTATCATGCAGCCCTGACTTTGCTGGCCTGCATTGAGCCGCTGTGCCATGCCGCCCTGCCTGGCTGTTTCCTGGCCTTTCATCCTGCCCGGTGTCGCAGACGATTGCCCAACCTGGCGACTTGGTAGTGTTCAAACTGGATATCGACAATTTTGCAGTTGAGCATGCCATCCTGGATGCAATTCGCAAGGACCCACAGGCGCTGGCGTTGATCGATGAGGTGTGTGTGAGCTATGCATGTGTGTATGCGGCATGTTCTTATAGAGGGATGCCCTCTGGCAGCTGTATCTGATTGAATGGAAAGTGCGCTGGGCCCAGCTGCCAGTGGCAGCTGCAGGCCAGCCCTAAATAGCACGCACACCCGCACTTGAACAAACGGACAGCAGTTGACCAGGGCTCGACTCTGACTAGCTGAATCTTGTCCTGCTGCTGCTGCTGCTGCTGGTTGCTGCCGCACATATGTGCAACGCGCAGTTCTACTTTGAGGAGCACGTCAAATTTGCGCCTATGATGCCGTACTGGGGAGGCAGTGTTGGTGCCAGCAACACCTTTGCAAGCTCGTATGCTTCATTTACTGAGTTGAGGCAGCATGGCATCAGGGCGCACTCCTGGGTCTAGAGCAGGTGCAGGAGTGTTTGTGTGCTTTTGGGGGTGGCATGCTTTGCGCTCATTGCTGCTCGTGAACACTTGTTGAACGCTGCAAGATCAGGTTACACACAAGTGTTGTACAGTACAGTACAGTACAGTACAGTACTTGGGGACAGAGTCCCAACCTCGGCGCTAGTCAGCAAGCCAAGGGCTCATGAGGGTGCCCAGTGGTTGCAACGCTTTTACATCGGGCCACCAGAAGTCCTTCCAATTCAGCCAGACTCTTCAGACATTGTCACATGTGTGTTGTACAACAATGCATGAAATGTGCTGGTAGGCGCATTGGGAGGTTCAAACAGGATCAGAGCGGAATGGTAACATCGATCGGTCTCAGACAATCTTGATTAGCAGCGCACAGCAGTCTTGCTTGGTTTGTGGTTACACTCTCACTCAAATTCTGTAGAGAGTACCGCTTTGCGGTGAAAGTATCTACTTGCAACAACCTCCCCCCCCCCCCCCCAAATTCAACATAGGCAGCCAGCTGCACCCTCAGCAGCACCTCTCGCTAGGCTCTCTGAACGGCACACCCAACAGCTGACAAATGTCCTGCTCGCTCACAACCCTCCTGCTACTCCCACTGCCAGCACACACCAAAGCCGCCAAAACCGCCCGCTGCTGAGACTCCCTTGCAAACCCTACCAATGCCCCTGCATCCTGTTGGACAGGCCCTGAGTCATCATGTTCAGCAATGGCGCCACCCCCAGCACAAGCAGCAGCACAACTGTCACCACCGCCAGCAGCAGTAGTGCCGGCTGGCTCAGCAGCCCTCCAGCCAGCTGGCCACCCCTCCTGCTGATCCCGGTCGAGCGGAGGGGCTTCGTCTGGTACTGACAGCACAACCTTGCTCATGCCAGCAGCAGCCGAGGCCTGCACATACCCCACTGCCTCTACCAGAGAGCCCAGCATGCTGCTGCTGCTGGCACCGCCTCCAACCCTGCTGCCCAACACGCTGTCTGCTGCTACAGCAGCACCTGAGCCAACGACAATTGCGTCACCGCCCTTATGGCTGCTGCTGCTGCTGCTCGCCGCGACTGCTGATGCTGCCTCTGCACCGCCGCTTTCCCCCGCCAGGTAACCTCTGCTGGTCCCACCACCTACTGCTGCAGAGGCTGCCCATCCTGCTGGTGCAGCTGGGCCTGCCGCTGCAGGACAACGCACCGCTGCGGCTCCTCCCGGGCCAGCAGCTGCTGCTCCGGGGTCTGCTCCTGTTGCTGCAGCTGCCGATCCGGCGCCTGCTGCTTTTGGTGCTGCGATTGCTGGTTCAGGGCCCTCTTCTGCTGCTGCAGGTGCTGCTGCTGTTGCTGCGGGAAGAGGCAAGGGCCTTGCCCGCACCTCCACCATCCGGAACAGCCCGTGGCTGTTGAGGTTCATGCCGCAGTTGCCGGCATGCTGCCGCAGGAAGCGCAGGTACTGCTTGCTGCCGGACCAACCCAGCAGGGCAAAGGGCCAGCTGGACGGGGGTATCAGCATCATGTCGCAGCGGCGGCGCCTGCCTGCAGAGGTTATAAAGATGCCCCAGATGTGATCGTATGCGTCCATCTGCTGCTTGTCTGTCCACCTACAGAAGGGAAATGGGGCAGAAAGGAAGGCCCAGAAAGTTGAGTACAATGCATCGGCGGGAACAGAATCGGGATGTTGGCTGCGAAACTGTGCACTGTCAGGTCTGGTGTGAATGCGTCTGCAATGCCTCATAATGAGGTCTGCGGAATCATGCGAAACGCAATGCCAAGGGGAGAGATTGTTTGGCGGTAGGGTGCCAAATATTGGTGTGTCTGACCCTCCTCACATCTCACTTCAAACCGACTGGCATTGCTAACCCCGTCAAAACCTGGCTGAAGATAGCACTCACTTCTTCGCAAGGATGTCGTTGCGTGCTCGTGCCTTGTAGCCCACCATCCTGCCCTGCTGCAGCCTCAGGAAACCCTGCTCACGAGGCACCAAGCGGTTGTGGCTGACCAGCCAGCGGTACAGCTGCAATACCACACCTGCACAGCACAGCACAGCACAGCGAGACGCAGCGCGGGACATATATCATCAGCATCCATCGGCTTTGCCAGCAACCACATCGCTCTCACTGAGTAGTACGGCATGTCATTACGTCATCCTCTCGTGATTCACCATGCCATTGACCCTCTGTAGCAACTTTTATTATTTCATCCACTAGTGCTGATTGTGTGTTGTATGTCTTAACCACTGGCAGCAATGACAGTCCTGCAGCAGCTGACAGCAATGGCAGTCCTGCACCAGCTGACAGCAATGCCAGCTGGTAGCAATGACAGTTCTGCAGCAGCTGACAGAAAGGCTGTCCTTGATAGACTCACCCTCGAGATCCAAAGTAGGGTGGCTGATAAGGAAGTCAGCATCGTGCACACTTTTCCTGCGCCTGCCGCCGCCCACCAGCTGCATCCTCCACTCCTGCTCCCGCCGACCAGACACTGCCACCAATGCCTGGAGCACCACTTGCCTCATCTCCCTCACATCATCATCCGGTACTGCCTCTAACAGATCCCTGCTGTACTGCAAGCTGTACATGGCCTCGTTACTCACACCAACCTGTACTGCAGGCATGTCGGCCCCTGCTGCTGCTGCCGCTGTTGGCGAAACAGCAGCCCGCCCTTCCTCTGCGCCCACAAGAGTGGACGCAAGCGCATCGCCTGCATCAGCGGGAGTGCCCAGAACGACACCCTGTGCCCCGCCATCATCCACTCCAAGCGTGAGGTCTACTGGTGCTGCTGTGGCTGTGTCAGGGACGGCTGCAGGATAAGTGGCGGCTGCTGTTGTTGCTGGCTGCACGAGCTGAATTACGTCGTCAATGCTGGTGCAGCCGGCCTCAAACCAGGCAAGCGCTTGCTTTTGTGCGACGCCAGGCAGGCGCGCAAACAGCCTCCGGGCCTGCCCACCTGCCGTGTTTGGCCGCACCTCGCCCCGTGAGTTGAGCACGGGCTGCAAGAGACATCAGGGGGAAGGCAGATAGCAAGGCGTGCAGTTGAGTGAGGGACCCTATCAGTTCGTTTGCAGGCTGGGGGAGACAAAATTTTGAAGCTGCCCATAACCCTGCTGGCCTGGGAGGATGAGTCATCAGCTTTGTCTGCGCCACAGCCTCACCTGTTTGGCCCTGAATTGAGCACTTTGCATCACTAATACAAAGGTGTGCAAAACTCGACAACGCAGCCACAGTAACTGGCACGGCAAAGCTGACAATGCACAAGGGAGCCAGCGGCTGAAGAGGGATCCAAAAACAAAAAGATCACTGCACAGGGCGCCAGGCCCCACCCTGCTGGCTGATGCAACAGTTTCTTTACCTGGTTGGCCCTGTACCTCTCCAGCGGATCGCAGGTGCCTGATGCCAACAGCTGGTGGATGATTCTGGCGGAGAAGGCCCCACAGAAAGGCAGCAGCTGCAGGCACGAAAACCAACAGACAGAAATGGGGGCAGAGTTGCTATGGTCAACGTGTTTAAGCAGGTACAGACAGCAGACGCCACCGACCTGATCTCAGCAGGAAGCTGTACAGGAATGTACCGCTCCACCGATGGAATTTTGACCAAGACTCTAATATACACGATACGGCGCGCTTGCTAAAAATGCAGATGAGGTGCTACACATGACACTGTGGTGGCTTTCACAAAAAACAGTGATGGTGTACGTGAAGTAGGGTGCACACATGCACAAGTGGCAGAGTCGCAGGCAAGGGGGTACCTGCTGCAGTAGTGCGGGGCTCATGTTGGCGTTGAGGGGGAAGGCACAGGCGCGCACAGCTGCTGCTGCGTGCGCATAGGTCAGGGCCTCGTGATTGATCGGAGGAGGGTCTGTGCTGGCTGCAGGACAGAACCAGGCAGCAGCAACAACATGGCAAGCGGATGTCAAACATGAGAGACGGCTGACATCTGCACACCACACAAATGTGCTTACATGCGCAACTCAGTGAGCCAGGCTCAATTCTGTCAGTACAGGCCGTCAGGACCGGCAGCTGCGGCCAGCAGCAAAGTACAGTACGATGCAGCAGTAAAGTCCTGCAATCGGACGACCGAGTCCCGTCCCTGGCACTAGCCGGGGGAGCTAGAGGCCCATGTAGTTCTTCCACAGTGTACCTCAGTCTCTCAGGTCGAATATGTTGCTGCAACAACACTCGCCCCACCTGCAGCACTACAGCACTCACCTCTCTGTATCCGCCTGACTGCCCCTCCTCCCACAGCCATCTCAATGCTCTCCAGCTCCTTCAACGCATTCCTCACAAATGCGTTGCTGCCGCGGGGAGCCGCATCCTCATCGATGTAACGGGCATGCAGCATCAACTCGACCTGCAGGCACACACACTCTGATGCTCAAGCTGCTTCACACCTATGGTGTGATTGCTCAAGATGTATGACGCTCTTCGGCCTTGTAACACCCTGTCAATCCATTTGTCTTACACACGTAGTATGCTAGCTACACATGCAACCGCAATGCCTAACACGGGCGTACACTGCTCTTCACCCTAGAGGCCTGTGCATGAGTCCTGGAGTGTTGGACTGGGATTGCGGGCATGTGTGCTGAATGCTTTGGTCAGAGAACATATGCATGGATGTCTCCTCGACCCTGCCAACAATGTTGCATGTTGACATCCCTGCAGTCAAGGCGTGCACTGCTTTGCGCTGCCCAATGTGCATGTTGAAGTATACACACATGCCAGCTACATGTTGCACCTTGGAAGGGTGCCCTCAGGCTCACCTGTGAGGTTATGTTGTCAAGCTGTGGGGACCAGTGACCCAGCCATGGGGCAAACCTGCAGTGAATAGTAGAACAGAACACACTTGATCTTTTGCTACACCCCAGCGCCCTGTGACTGTCGAAGGCGCTCTTAGCCACTCTTCAAACACCATTGCAACGTACCTGAATGAGGCACAAATGAAAAAGTCACAGCAGGGCTGCCAAAATCCTGGAGTCTCACGAAGGAGGGGTGGAGCCATGCATGTAGCCGACAGTGTGCTGTTTGAAGGTGATAGATCCTGCCTCAAGTGGATGACGCACGAATTGACAGAGCGACGGGCCACAATGCACTTGGGTTGACCTCTAGTGGTTAAATCTAGATCTGCAGAGCTGTCCAACCACAGGAAGGTTGTATTGAATTCGGATTGGTTGGGAACCAATCCCACTGTGCCACGGCCACAGTGCAGCTTTAGCCCTTTCAGCACACGCACCTGCCGAGGGGGGCATCTGGAAGGTTTGACAGGTCTGGTAGCCGCCGTAGCACTCCTGCTCCACTGTCAGTCACACCATCACTCACATCACCCTCCATAGGCCCTGCAGGAGCCGCCGCTGCTGTTGCAAGCCTGCCACCACGCTGCTGCTGCTGCTGTTGCAGCAGGTGGTTGAGGCTGTAGGGTGCTTCTGGGACGTGACGCCCAGTCGACAGCACAGACTCCAACCAAGCTGCCGACACAAGGTGCAGCTGCTGCTGCTGCTGCGGCTGTTGTGAGCTGTGTGCTGGCAAGCTCGTCTGCTGTTGCGCACCTGCCGGAGTATCATTTGAGCGCTGCATTCCTGCTTGATGCGTGTGGGTAGGGGACCTGCCAGCCGTGTCATGCTGCTGCTGCTGATACGCCTGCAGCTGGTTTAGGAGCAGCTGCACATTGCTGTTGACGCTGACAGCATCTGCTGTGGTGAACCCCTTCACCCCGCCCCTGCTGCCGCTGCTGCTGCCATCGCTGCTGCTGCCGGCACCCCCACTGCTGCTGCTGCCGCCGCCTGTGCCGGCATGCCATGTGCTGGCAGCATGCTGATCTGGCAGCTGCAGGACAATGTGTGTCAGAGAGTGACACTGACCAGAGGGAGAGGGTGCTGCGGTGGCGGTTGCAGCACGGGCTGCTGCTGCTGCTGCTGCTGCTGCAGCGGCTGCAGCGGCTGCAGTCCTAGGGCGCTTAGCGCTAACGGCATCTGCAGCAGCAGTGCTGCCGTGTGTGTGTGAAGCTTTGATGGCCTGCACGCTGGCTCTCTTGCGTTTGGCATGCCTGGCAAGAGGACCCAGCTGCTGCTGCTGTTGCTGCTGAGACGGCGGCTGCTGCTGCTGCTCCTGCTGCTGCTGTCGGCGACTGGGAAAATAGTGGTGGTGTTGGCCCTGTACATGAGGAGAGCTGGGAGGCTGCTGCTTTGTGGTGTGCTGCCCGCTGTCGGCTGTGACTGCTGCTGCTGCTGATTGTCCTTGGGCTGAAGCAGGCAATGATGCCGCTGCCGCTTCCCCAGCTGCCGCTGCTGCCGCAGTATTTAGGATCAGCTGGGGCAGGTCCAAGCACACATGGGCCCCCAGCTGCTCCAGCCGAGGCTGAATGAACTTGAGACGGCGCTGCAGCAAAGGGATACTCCTGCAGGGAACAGGAGTGGTTTGAGGTTGTGTGATGCTTCTTTGATCGGCTCATGCGGGCTTACCTTCCCCAAACACACCTTGTGTATTGGTACGGGTGTGTGTGAAAGTGGGGGAGGCACACGTCTCCCTCACCAGGCACAGAAGGCACCAAGCAGAGAGCCCCCAACCTCATCGGTCCAGTGGCTCTGAACATGACATGATGATGCTCACGAGGTATCTGAGGCTCTCTTTGTGACTGTCTGTTCCTGTTCCTGTGCCTGTGCCACAGGAGGCTCCAAGGGCCACTCACCCATGAAGGTAGATGTTGAGTCCAGCAAGGGGCTTTGCAGCATCCATGGCTGTCACTGGGCAGCACGTGTGCTTCTCAGGGGTTGAATGTAACTACCTTTACGTGCGGCAGCAGCAAGGCTTAGCTACTGGCTGCTTTGTGGATGGTTTACAGTACAGTGCCTTGGTTGCAGCTGCTGGGGTGTAGCCAATGCTGCTGCAGCGGGCAGCCTCAACGGCATGCTAGACTCACGACTTCATAAATTTGCATTTACGCGTCACAAAAACCACCCATGGGAGCGTGGGCCCTTGATCAGCTGAGGAGGATCACACGTCATCAGGAACGAATGCGCTGAAGGGGACAGGAAAGTTACGGGTGCACTTGTAGCATTGTACATCACACGGAAACTTGGATGACTCCAACCCACGGCAACTCAACTGCCAAACATTGGACTTCTGCTGATTCACTTCAACCCAACGCTGTCATAGCCACCCTGGTATTTGCCTGACACAGAAAAAATATTTGAGATAATGAAATCTAGGCACTGTGTACACGCTGGTATACACACACCCTGTCATTGTGACTGCAGCCATCTGCTGACTGGGCCCTGTAAGCGTAGAAAGTGCAGCAGGCTGTCCAGCCGCTCATGTACGGTGCGAATGCTGCCAAAGGCGTTCAGCATCGCTTGCAGGGTGCTTTCCCCCAGAACATTCCTGCAGTAGTGCACACACCAGCAACCACAGTGAGGGCCTTGCAAGTGTCCCCAGTGCAGAGAGTGAGTGGATACTGTATCCACAGTGTGTGTCTTCAACAAGGCCGCACCAAGCCTGGCACAGCCATCAAGAGCTGCAATGACCTAAGCTGAAGCTGCAGGCGAGAGCAGTGCTGACTAGAGTGTCCACAGTTATGCACAAGCTCAGCTTGCATACGGTATGCACCCAACATCCATCCGCTGCATGTCTGCAGATGTACACATGTTCAGCAGGCCAGGACGGGTATCTCAGCCAGATAGTCACCCAGGGCCCTGCAGTCAAAAGTGCAAGTAACCCACCTGTACAGTTCCTCAGTCACCTTTGACGCAAGGATGACTGCCGTCCGTGCATCTTCCTGTGGCTGAAGCACCCAAGCCTCGTCAAGCTCCAAAATGACAACCCCACAGTTGACACCAACACCATGCAGCTGCTGGTTGGGGCAAGGGCTGACCAGGCAGTGAACAAGGCTCCCAGGGTGCTTGTCAATCTCTTGCCTTGCCAGCTTCAGGGTTTCAACGTGACCACCATCCCTGTAGCCTATCTGAAAGCAGAAGGCCATCCTGCCAGCTGTCACATCAAAATGGTGGCAACAGCCCTAGGGCGGGACACCTGAACGCACGCTACATGCACGTCCAAAAAGCATTTGCTGCAGTGAACGCATGCAACAAAGCTAGCTGCACGCGAGGCTTGAGCTACGGAGCACAGTGGTCCTGTGTAAGGTCGTTTTGCAGCGCGCAAGGCACATGAGAGAGATTTTTTGTAAATCCACATTGTTTGTATTGCTACATTGATGGATCTGTTGCTGGGGCAGGGTGGCCACGTGTACCTCGTAGTACCTCGACGGCTGTAGCCCGGATATTTGTAAGCAAGGGTGTGCGGCATTTAGTCATTAGAATCTACCAATATCTCATTTTGTGTAACCCATTCCTGAAGTCGTGCGGCGTAAACACTTCCGTCATAACAGTTCCGAGCTCCCCCACCTCATCAGCGGGAAACGTCTGTGTCATACCTGCAGCAGCAGCACACCCCAGCTTCTAGAACATGGCGGGGTGGTGGCCAGGGTCCATGCTGTGCTGCGGCTGCCCTGAACCGGACCAGTGGCGCCTCAACAGCAATAAGGACTTGGTTGTGTCCCAAACTGCACACAGATAACCGTCACATCAAGTTGTACCGCTTGCAAATAGAGTCAGTGGGGGGCCCCATCTTTTCTTGAATCAAGCACACCGTGTACAAACATTGACGTAGTTTGGCAGTTGAAGTTACCCGGTGAACTGCTAGCACCATGGTGGGGCACCTGCAAGATGGGTACCTTTTGAATAAGGCCCAACTACACCAGGCTCCACGTCAATCCTTCTCACCACAATGACAATCTATGACAGGCCAAGACCGAGCAGCATGTGTGGATGCAGTCACAGTGGCACTGTTTGGCAATCATTCAGCAAGCAACGGGCATGATTAGTGCGCAAGCACAAAGTGCTCATGGGCATAAATGGATCGGGTGTGGCCTGGAAGGATGGAAAGATGTCAACCACAAGGATGTGTATGTGCCCAGACTACAAACCAAGTTGCCATCATGGCAACACTACAAGGTTTTGATGCCATCGGTCGGTGACGGCACAAGGCTCTGAGAGGAAATTGAAGTTCCTCTTGACAAGTCCTGCTGCTCTTAGGAACATCGTCACTGCAGAAGACACAACCCGGCGGGATAGACACGGTTGCAGTAATGCCACTTGTGGCAGTACCTGGCATGCCTGATGTGCATCCCTACCGTGGCAGCACACAACTGCCAAGTTTGGTTGCAGAATACTGCCCGCACACTCTCTGGAATCCAAGAGTATGTCGAAGGTACTCAACACACCCAACACACTGGGTTGTACCAGGTCGCCTCACTGCCGGGCACCACATGGCACTGCCGACCATCAGGCTGCAAAGGCTGTACGATAGGTGGAGGGAAGCCTCAATCGCAGGTCTTCAAGAGCAGGCTGCTCTTTACGCGGGGTGATTGTGCAGTACACAGACGGCCCGATGGGATGATGTAACTGCATGCAGTTCCATGCCATGTCGGGTCGAGATGGTATGCTTCGAAAGCTGGCAGGCAGGTGGCAATGCTCACCCTGGGCGGGACACCGACTCAATGCCGTTCCCGGACAAGGGCCCCCAGCCACAGGACTGTTACGAATCCGACTTTCCCCTCGACACTCGTAACAGCAGCAGCCCCAAAATGTTACCAGTGTTGGTACTAGGGTCCAGAAGGGTCATGCTCCACACAAACAACACCAGCAACCACAAACAGAGTGTGGCACAAGCCGCCTTATCAAACTGGGGTTGCACAAACAGTGTATGTGTGATCACGGGTGACAAAGCAGGTGGTGCGCTATGAGACAAACTTAGACGCACGGTTCCAAAGGTCGGGGTTGATACAATGGTTGTAGCACAAACCAGGTACATGCAGAAGTGAACTGCCCGCCTGGTTTGGCCTTGCAGTGGTAACGTCCTGAACTCAACCACGCTGATTGCTGAAACCTTTCTCGCAAGGGAGGTCAGGCCTGCAAGGCTCTGTCACGACAAAATCACACCATGAATATAGCAGATCCACGGCCGAAACATCACAACACACCATGACGCTATGACCGACTCACAACATGTGCTGTCATGCACAAACGAGCAATTGTTGCTCACATTCAAACACCACCACACCCAGTTGCACATTGCTGTTATCAAACGCATGATGCAACACGCCCTTCAGAATCTCAGATGGTGGCACTCAATGTCTGGATGATAGCCCTGTCGGCTGGCTCCTTCGCACGCCATCAGTGAGCTAGCTCATATCATGAGACCATGGAGCATGAGCTAAGTTGTATCCTGCAGGACTAGACACACGCATGGGCAGCACAAGGACACACAACAAGTAAGCAAAAACTGGCATGCACGTCTACTTGGTCTTGACCAAGGGGAGCACATGCACACTACATGCCTACTGCGCCTGTGGATCATCCCACACATGCAACCCCGCCTGCAGCGCATGCGCAGTCATGAACACACTGTGTTCATGCCATGCCATGCCATAATGCATTACGACAGAGTAGCTGGCCAATAGCTGGCCCAGGGTGCAAGATTTATGTGTTGCGCAAGTCCCTGGCACAATGAAGCCACCCAGCTTCTGTCACCAGCTAATGCCACTCACCTCACACACATACGCAAGGGATCTGCAAACTGGCAACACTGACAGCAGCGATGGTGATCTGCGCCCTCACTGCCCCGTTGGCGGCACATGGCAGTGCAATGACACCAAGGGAGCCGCCACAAGGCGCTGTGTAGCCGGCAGGCACATTCTGGTTCAGTGCGTTCCAGATAAGGCAGTTGACCCGATTGTTGTTGCCGCCTTCACGCCCGTCGCCTGATCACAGTGACAAGCACAGCATGTGATGGTCAGCACACCGTGTGACTTTTTTGGGCACAACAAAACAAGCACAGGCAGCAACTAAGCTGCTCATGCTGAGGAAGGCAGATGAGCGATTGCATACTCAAGACAGAGTCACGGCATGTACTGCATGCCTAGGCCCTCAGCCTGAGAGCGTCTTGTGGCGGCAGAACACACACATGTCTTTGCCAACTTGGCTGATGCTCAGCCCTGCCGCCACCCACCTGTCAGGTACCATATTGCAGATTGCATGTCGGCCTTGTCCACTGGGGCATAATTCCCAGCAGGCGTCTCGACCGTGTTGCCGAACGACACACTGAAAGGCAGGTTGCATGTAGTGCTCAGGCCCAACAGCGGGTTGAAGTAGTTGTTCAGCAACCAATTGATCCTCCTCAGACGCTCGTTAGTGACACCTGCTGGCAAGGCTGATGCACTGGTGCCTGGGCATCTGATCTCGCCGACGTCGGTGAGGGAGGAGAATGTGAGTGTATCTGTGTAAGGGGCTGCAAGGCAGAAGGGGAAGAGCGCGCGTGGATGTATTAGTCAATGCAGAATATTGCTCGGTTCTTGCAACATGACGCATAGTAATACTGCCACGCCACAAAAAACAACAGGCAGCCATACACCTTTTTACCATGGTGTGTGCACCATGCCAGCATGCATTTGGTGTTGCAGCACCATGGCAGTGAGTGCATTCCTGTCTGTTCCACCACCGTTTGTTGTATACAAGACTACTGGAAACTTGCTGTACTGTATGGTGTTATTGGGCAATTGGCTTCAGACTGATGTCATGGTGACTGCAACCTATGCAATGTCACTCACTTCCTGGGTTTATGAGCCGGTTCCTGTCAATGCAGTAGCCATTCTGCAAAAATGACACAGTGAGACAGCACAGCAAGCAGCAATCAACAGCGTCAGCATGGGCGACAGGGTCAGTGACATACAACTCCAAGCCTCTGTTGTGGCAGGCGACCGCTAACTATCGTGGCTGGCAGCCGCTGCAGTGACATTAGCTGACATGTTTGATGCAGGCACAGTCGCCACACATCAGTGGCATCACCTTGTATCCGACTGCCACCTTTGATCAGAGCATGTCACCATTCTAAAGGTCATGCTTCATGTCCTCAAATGCAGGCACAACAAGCCCACATTCACCAATAGTGGGTGGCAAACCATGTTCCCTACATGCAAACATGACCTCACCTCCAAGGGAGACTCATCGCACAGGATCGACGGTGGCAGGCAGTTGGTGAAGGTGTGACGGAAGTATCCCAACACACCGTTGCCACTAGCAACTGTAAGTGTTGCTGTTGTCTGCACCTGGGTGCTGAAGTTGGCAACAAGGCTGGGTGGGGCAAGGCATTCTGAAGGAGGAGGTGATGGACTTGCCGGTGCGGGGGAGGGGCTTGCGGGGCGGGGGAGGGGCTTGCCGGGGGGGGGAGGGGCTTGCTGGTGCGGGGGAGGGGCTTCCCGGTGCGGGGGAGGGGCTTGCCGGTGCGGGGGAGGGGCTTGCGGGGGTGCTGTCACATGGACAGTTCTGAAGCTGGCAGCCGGTAGTGCTGGCATTCTCATCTGTTGCGCCAGGCAGGCACTTGCCATCAACAGCAGCATTGTTGACAAAGTCCATGCACTCTTGGTTGAAGCCGTTCGCCCATGTGTTCAGTGCGCTGGTGGTGCAGGGGCATGTTGCACTTGCAGACTTGGGGCACACATAGGTTTGGGCGGCAGGTGTGTAAGTGGCGCTTGGGCAGGTGGCAGGGTCCGGTCTCTCGGGGTTGGTGATTGTGACGCTTGCCAGCTGAACGTTGAGGAAGAACGCGATCTGGTTGGCTCCTGGACCTTGTTGTTGATCGTCCAGGCACTTGCAGACGGCCTCAAAGCGGGCAGTTGCGTTTGTTGCCGAGTAGATGCCCGGATAATCAGAGCCACACACCCCAATGAGGAGCCCTTGCGTGTCAGTGGGGGGCGTGTTGAGTGCTGGCACCACCAAATCACATGCACTGTTACGCTCGGCGCCACAGTTGTTCCGCTGAGTGCAGTAGCTGTTGCGCCAGAAGCCTTGAGTGTAAGTCACGGACCAGGACGGTGGGCACTGCATTCAACAACAAGAACAACACACATGACATGCGTAAGGCCTAGGTCATGACCGCTAGGCTGCAACATGAGTCACACCTCCCCCCTGGCGTGGCTTGGGATCCTGTCACACGTACCGGAAAAGCATTGGCACTGAAGTCATTATGCATTGTGTTGCAAGCGTAAGCGCGAGCTGTTGCGCTGCTCACACACCATCGATGCAACCCTGTTCTGAGGCATCCGGTCAAACACACATTGAGTGTGCGGCAGCTGCACTTTGTACCTTGACGTGATCATGCAACCCCGGCTGACCATGTGGATGATGGGCATTGTGCAAGTTGTTGGCTTGCCAAGTAAGTGTCATATGTGGTATGTTCAGCAGGCATGGTGACGGGGGTTGCAACACAGACATGCACTCACAGGAGCAGGCGATGGGCTGGGCTCAGGGGATGGCGATGGGCTGGGCTCAGGAGAGGGTGATGGGCTGGGCTCAGGAGAGGGTGATGGGCTGGGCTCAGGGGATGGCGATGGGCTGGGCTCAGGAGAGGGTGATGGGCTGGGCTCAGGGGATGGCGATGGCTGGGCTCAGGGGACGGCGATGGGCTGGGCTCAGGGGAGGGTGATGGGCTGGGCTCAGGAGAGGGTGATGGGCTGGGCTCAGGGATGGCGATGGGCTGGGCTCAGGGGAGGGTGATGGGCTGGGCTCTGGGGAGGGTGATGGGCTGGGCTCAGGAGAGGGTGATGGGCTGGGCTCAGGGGACGGCGATGGGCTGGGCTCAGGGGAGGGTGATGGGCTGGGCTCAGGGGAGGGTGATGGGCTGGGCTCTGGGGAGGGTGATGGGCTGGGCTCAGGGGAGGGTGATGGGCTGGGCTCAGGGGAGGGTGATGGGCTGGGCTCAGGGAGGGTGATGGGCTGGGCTCAGGGGATGGCGATGGGCTGGGCTCAGGAGAGGGTGATGGGCTGGGCTCAGGAGAGGGTGATGGGCTGGGCTCAGGGGATGGCGATGGGCTGGACTCAGGAGAGGGTGATGGGCTGGGCTCAGGGGATGGCGATGGGCTGGGCTCAGGGGACGGCGATGGGCTGGGCTCAGGGGAGGGTGATGGGCTGGGCTCAGGAGAGGGTGATGGGCTGGGCTCAGGGATGGCGATGGGCTGGGCTCAGGGGAGGGTGATGGGCTGGGCTCTGGGGAGGGTGATGGGCTGGGCTCAGGAGAGGGTGATGGGCTGGGCTCAGGGGACGGCGATGGGCTGGGCTCAGGGGAGGGTGATGGGCTGGGCTCAGGGGAGGGTGATGGGCTGGGCTCTGGGGAGGGTGATGGGCTGGGCTCAGGGGAGGGTGATGGGCTGGGCTCAGGAGAGGGTGATGGGCTGGGCTCAGGGGATGGCGATGGGCTGGGCTCAGGGGAGGGTGATGGGCTGGCTCAGGAGAGGGTGATGGGCTGGGCTCAGGGGAGGGTGAGGGGCTGGGCTCAGGGGAGGGTGAGGGGCTGGGCTCAGGGGAGGGTGATGGGCTGGGCTCAGGAGAGGGTGATGGGCTGGGCTCAGGGGATGGCGATGGGCTGGGCTCAGGAGAGGGTGATGGGCTGGGCTCAGGGGAGGGTGAAGGGCTTGCTGGTGTGGGTGAAGGGCTCGCCGGTGTAGGTGAGGGGCTTGCCGGTTTAGGTGAGGGGCTCGCTGGCTGGGGTGAGGGGCTTGGCTTGTTGTTGGGCTTGCATTGCCCATTCTGGCAGGTCTCATGGGGAGGACATTTCTTCCCACACGTGCCACAATTGTGATTGTCAGAGTTGGTGTGCTGCAATACATGTTCACAGGCAAGTTGTGTCAGTCAATTATCATCTCTGTTGTCAAACAGATCAGACCAAACAACGTCACGCATGATTCAAATCTTTGGGAAAGTCAACAGACATAATGTAGTCACCAACTAGATATGTCCTGCCACGATGCCACAGTCTTCTCGTTGTGCCATGCACCACAACACTGTCACATTTGGGCGGTTGGATTGGCACTAGAACAAGGCGACAAAAAAGCTTTGTGCATGCATCACTTCAGCACTCATGCACGACTACTGGGGGTGTGCTTCCAAAGACGTGCTGCAGTGACAAAACCCACCACGCAGTTGCCATTGCAGTTGGTCTTGCCGGGTGGGCAGTTGTTGTTGGGCTTGCACTCGCCATTCTGGCAGGTCTGGCCGTGAGGGCACTTCTTGCCGCAAGCACCGCAGTTGTGGTTGTCACTCCACTTGTCCTGCGCAATGATTGCAATACAAGTGGTGTGATGGCGTGACATGTGATGTGATGCCACGCCATGTCCAGAAATAAAGAAGGGACCACTGCTTGCTTCGTCTCAACTGTCAAGCCTTGCCGTGCACAAGGTATGCCAGAATGTGGTTGTTGTCAGGGCGTGCCGTCTTCATCAACATCGTGCCCGTTACTACGGTTTCACGTGAAATTTCACGTGCTGATTTAAATCAGCAGCATATAATTGCAAGGTGACTCACCACGCAGTTGCCATTGCAGTTGGTCCTGCCGGGTGGGCAATTATTGTTGGGCTTGCACTCGCCATTCTGGCAGGTCTTTCCTTGAAGGCACTCCTTGCCGCAAGCACCGCAGTTGTGCTTGTTGGTCAACTTGTCCTGCAATGCAACAACACAAACCATGATGTCTGAGCCTTGATCGTTTGCGGATGAGTGTGACGTGATGCACTAACTCTATTAGCATCACCAGATGCATCCGCCATGATGCAAGTGGTTCGACCTCGTATAAAGAATGGAGCCCAAGTTGTCCAACGTGGCGGTTGCATGGGTGATAGCAATTGCAAGCAAGCGGTGATAGCAATTGCAAGCAAGCGGTGCAGCACTGTTAGACAGTAGCACTTTCTATCACAATCAACCGTTGTGACAGAGACAGCCCAGCATTAGTTTTAAATGCGTGGCCTACCACGCAGTTGCCGTTGCAATTGGTCTTGCCAGGTGGGCAGCTGATGTTGGCTTGCACTGGCCGTTCTGGCATGATGTTCCACGACGGCACCTTCTGCCACAGGAACCACAGTTACGGTTGTCAGTCCACTTGTCCTGCAGTTCAGGCGACAAAATAATGCATCACTGATTTTGAGCCTCAAGGGTGGCATCCCTGACTCAAGCAGCCTTGACAGTGCAGGTATGACACCCAAGTAGCATATTGGAATGTGATGATGCGCAGCAACCAGCAACGCAATGTTACAACCACGGCTGGCACCTTTGATTGATTACATCAAGATCAGTTGGGTTTGGCAAGCCAGATAGCCTGTACTCACCACACACTTCTTGCCACACTTGTGCTGGCCGTTGGGGCACCTGTTCTTGTCGTCGCACACACCATTGGTGCAGCCAAATCCAGGCGTGCATAGATTGTCGCACTGGCCACAGTGCCCTGTCTTTCTTCAGGTCTTTGCACCAGCCGTTGCACATGGTCTGGCCAGCGGGGCACATGCACTTGCCATTCCTGCAGGACTGGCCGGGCTTGTCGCAGCGCTTGCCACATCCGCCACAGTTCTTCTGGTCAGTGAAGGGGTTCTGCAGGAGTGACGGGGTGGCAGAGAATATGCAGCAGTGGCAGTTGCATAGGCCGGGCGCCCCCTCATCGGCCCAGCATTATCCAGCATTGAGATCAGGGAAGCATCTGAACTTCAGCCTGAGGCATTTGCCTACTAGGAGTCAAGCAGGCCTACATGGTGCTTTAGTTGTTGTTCATAACAATCCAAATCAAAATACAGAAGCATCTTGGTACACAGCAATGGGCAGCTATGCATGCCGCATAGTCTTTTTGACAGAATGGACAGCTTGGCGGCATATACGGCATGCTGCCTGTGTTGGGCACAAGACATGCAGGCTGTAGTGGGTTACACCAGCAAAAAAGCAGATACCAGACTGTATGCATGAGCTGCACCACCGCACAAGTTGCTCAAACATTGGTGGTGAATCTGCTGGCACCCGGTGATAAGTCGGCAGTGCCTTGCACCCTCCTCAATGAAGCAGGGCCTAACATGGCTGTACTCACCACACACTTGTGATCACACTTGATTTGGCGTGCAGGGCACTGGATCTCATCCCCACACACGCCATGATGCAGTCGAAGCCGGGGTTGCACAGCTTGCCACACTGGCCACAGTGCCTCCTCTCGTTCTTCAAGTCCTCGCACCAGCCGTTGCACATGGTCTTGTCGGCGGGGCACCTGCACTTGCCGTTGTGGCAGTACTGGCCGGGCTTGTCGCAGCGCTGGCCACACCTGCCACAGTGGTTTTTGTCGGTGAAGGGATTCTGCAGGAGGGACGGGGCGGCAGAGGTGGTGAGGAGGAGCAGATTTTAGCCAGAACCAAGCGTTGAATGCACGGCGCTGATGATGCACAGCCATCGTGACAGCCGCTGCCCCAGTGGGGCAGAAGCAACCTGCTTGCCAAGCTGAGCACCTGGGCCTCAAGTAAAAGCCGCTAGTAGCCTACAGCCTGAGGCAAGAGTCAGGCAGGCCTGTATGGTGCTTGTTTTGAAGGCTGTGGAAAGGCAAGATCGACAGCAGCCGTTGCGCCAAGGTGACACAATAAATCTGGGTCAGAACAGTCTGATACAGAGCATCTGAAGACACAGCAATGGCAGCCAAACATGTAGTGCGTTGGAGGTTGGCAGCATTTTTGGCATGCCGCCGTGTTGCACACACGAAACTCCAGTGGAGTACTGTGGTTGGTTCATGCAGGAACACAGAAGGTGACGCCCGCTATGGATGACATGTGGCACTCTGCAGATACCTCGATGATTGAACCATCCGAATACACCATGTAGCAAAGTGATTGGTGGGGCTGTGGCTTACAACCTCATCTGTAACACAGCTGTACTCACCACACACTTGTGGTCACACTTGATCTGGCGCGCAGGGCACTGGATCTCATCCCCACACACGCCATTGATGCAGTCGAAGCCGGGGTTGCACAGCTTGTTGCATCTGCCACAGTGCCTCCTGTCGTTCTTCAGGTCCTCGCACCAGCCGTTGTTGCACATGGTCTTGTCGGCGGGGCACATGCACTTGCCATTCTGGCAAGTCAGGGAGGGATTGTTGCAGTGCTTGCCACACTCCCCGCAGTTGTTTTTGTCGGTCTTGATGTCCTGCAGGGATGGAAAGCACCATGCTGACACTGTCGGCACCATGCTGACACGCGGCGTGAAGTTTTGGCTGAGGTAGGTTGCAGCACGCTTCGACGCTGTGCTACTGGTTACATGCACAAAGTTTACCAGGCACGAAGCAAAGCCGTTCAAGGTGGCAACAAATCAACGCGGTGCGTGACGAGCGTACTGAACAGGCGATCCTAGCCACAACACGCAACCTTACCTTACACTCTCCAGAGCACTTGACTTGGTTGTTGGGGCAAACCTGCGTCAAGAAGCAGTCCACGTAAACGGACCAACTTAGTAAGTGGAGATCGCCGGAGCCTCGGATACTCAAACTCAGAAAACCTTAAGCTGTACTCGACGTTGGACATGAGATTTGATTGCAAATCTTGATGCAACCGTAATGCCAAGTGTGCACGGCAAGCGAGGGCTCCTACCGCGTTTTTGTTCCAGGAAAGGTCCTCCCACCATGTTGCTGCCGCGGGGCTGACAAGCAGCACCGCGACAAGCAGCAAGATGCTTGAATGCATGTATCGAGGCGACCTGCGAGACAAGGCACCCCAACAGGCACGTGAGCTCTGCAGTTGGGCAAACCCGACGCAGCCAGATCAGTGCAGTATTGCAGCAAGTCCTTACGCTAGTTTACAAAAACCAAACAAGCTTACGTCATAATCAAGGCTCTCTGCGCCTCTGTTCGGGGTTGGTAAGAGTGGAGGTGATGGGGGGTCTCCTCGAGGGGCGTGCCCTCTCGAGGCGCCTGGGACGACTGAATGTATTGGAAGGTTGCGAGAGCGCCAAAGGGCGCGAGAATGACCCAAGTCAGCCCCTGCTCCTAGTTTTAAAGGCGAGAGCATGTCCCTCGTTGTGTCGAAAAAAACATCCAATGTTGACCGCGCTGGCGCTTGACAAAGGATGCACAAATTGCTTACTTGCCTTACATCGGTACATTGTATTACTGCCTCGTGGAAACGAAACTCGCCCCAGGACACCAACAGGGTTTGCAGCGTCACATGAGCACCTGCGACTTTACACACCGTAGCATGTGAAATTCGCTCTCCTTCCAAGCATATTGCACGTGGTAATAGCAAAAGAGCACTATCCACTATGCGCGGCAGCCTCAAAGCATGCCGCAGTAGAAAGAAAGCAACAATGCCGCAGTAGAAGTGTTCCCAACCCAGCATTCAGACAGCTTAAGGGGGAAGGATACAATTGAATGGGGCGGCGGGATTGAGCTGCACAGGGGCCTGCTGGCCAGGCTTTGCACTTTTTCGACAACTTCCAGGTTCCCAGGGATGCACTGCACCAACTAGGGCCAATGCTGCCCTGGCCCGGTCAACTGTAGGGCCTGCTGTACCCAGGGATGTAGCAAGGATGGTCCTGGGGAGGACGATCACGGCAAAACTAGGCCATGTCGCCAAAGGTAAACATGTTGGTATTCAAATGGTCGATCCTTTTTTCGCTATCCGGTTAGATTCGGAACTGCAGAAACTTTGCACTCGATCTGCTGACACGAAGCGTAGTTGAAGACTCCCCGCCAATCAGCGGACAGGGAGTCAACCCCTGCCGCCAAACCATCCGCAAACAGGCCCCAGTATGGCAAGCGACTCCCACCCAGCCACTGCGCAGATGCTGCAGTGGCAAAGCGATCCACCTGAACCGCCCCAAACCTGGCACACAGCGCTGCAAAGACCACCGGGTTCAGCTTGCAGTCAGTCTCATCCAGATGACGGGACAGGGCATCAGCACCTGAGAGGATGATGGTGCCTGCGCCTACATACTGCATACTGAGGGTAATGCCAAACAGCGCACAATACACCATAACCCTGCTATTGATGGCATCCAGCACAACATTGCGCTTGCTACCACCCCGTCGCAGGATGATGTAGGTGGAGATGCTGTCGGTGCGATGCAGGAACGTCTGCCCCACAAGCTCCTGCCCAGCACCCACCAGTGCCCGCCACAAGCCCTTCAACTCGGTGTGCACAGACGCCTTGGAGTCAACCTCCTCCCACACACCGGCCTGTACCGACAGGGCAGGCTCCATAACCCTGCAACTCACACGGTGCAGCACACCACCATACCCCTCACCAGAGGCATCCGTATACAGCACCCGTGACACCGTGCGCGGGCGCAGCAAACTGCCATTCCACAAGGCCACTCTGCCGTACCAAAATTCACACTCCAGCACAGCAGCTGGGGACAGCTCCACCACATCACCAAAATCCACCCAGCCCTGATCAGTAAGAGGCAAGGCCCCCAAGCACTCGTACAGCGCCTTGGTGGCAATAGGCACAATGGGGATCGCCACCCGGCAGGACTGCACAAACCCCAACAAACGGGCCAACGTCTTGCCCCGGACCCGCACAGTGCCAGGGTCGACCTGCCATGGCATCCTCCTGCATAGCACTAGGCACTACTTCTGAAGTCTCCACAGGGAGGCGCTGCACCCTACGCAGGATGCCCCTCAGGGGCTCCCGAAGCTTGGCAACCTTGCCAGCAGGCAAGCGAACGTGGGGGGCTGGTACAGAGCAGATATGAAACCCAGATACTTCACCATTGTGCCCGCATCCAGCAGCGCTTTGGCATCACTAAGTACCACCCCAGCCGAGTCAGATCGGCCAACACCCGCTGCCTCACCCTGGCAAAATCAGCAGGCCGCACAGCGAAGAAGAAATCATCAATGTAACTAGAGCAGCGAATGCCCTTCGCACGCCACAGCTTCAGCAGTTCCCGCCCAACCTTACTGTAAGCCCTAGGTGCTGTTGCAAGCCCAAGCAGCACCTCCCACCGATAAACCCTACCTTGCCACTCAAAACACATGAACTGCTTCATGAACGGCTTCAGAGGCAGCTGGTGGTATCCTGCCTGCATATCTATAGCGAACAACATATCACCCGGCTGCACAAGCGACAAAGCTACCTGCACATGCTCCATCTTGAATTTCCGCACGGGAAGTGAGGGTTCACTGGCCGTGCATTGTAGCACAGCCGCAGCTTCCCACTACCCTGCACCGCCACCGTCAGCGGGTTAATGTTGTGCACCACGATGGGGTCATCCCTCAGGTGCGTGACATCCGACACTGCCTGCACATCCAACAACCCCTGGACCGCCCCCGTCACAAACTCAACATGGTCTGCTGTATTAACGTTATTGTCCCGCTGTGACACCTCCACCCAACCTGCCAACAGCTCAGAGTACCCATCTACAACCCACCGGCGCAGCTCAGCATTGTCACCCGCAACCTCCAACCATGCTTCCTTATTCGCAAACCCACGCCCGCTACAAAGTCCACTGACGGACGCTGATACAGAGCTGCCAGCTCCTCGGCAGGCATGGGAGCGGCCGCTGTGAGGTCCTCGCCAGCATAGCCAATTACAGCAGCCAGGTCTGCAGGCGGCTGCGTACGCATCAGCAAGTGCAGGAGGCCCTGGGGGCCCAGCGCTTCCCATGCAGCTGTGTTGATCAGGGCACCCCTCCCACTGTCTCCCTAGTGGCAGGTGCAGCAGGCAGGCCAGGTGCCCGGTCCCAGGCACGGGCAGCACAGGTCGCGCAGATGTGCTGTTGCACCATGCCACCGATGGGGCCAACTGCCGGGGCCACGCCCTACACCAGTACAAGGATACAGGGGCGGCCCACAGGGCGACTGAGTGGCAATATGGTCACAAAGGGGATGTTATGCATGGAAAATTTGCAGGGGGGATTGAGGAGCGGAGTGCTGACAGAAGCTGCTGTTATGAGCCGAGACAGAATTCCATTGATAAGGACTGGCACTACAGCAAGGGGCATGACAGTCGTGGCAAGAAAATGACTGTGGCCAGGACAGCCCCTTATGGGTACG
Source organism: Desmodesmus armatus (assembly GCA_007449985.2). Taxonomy (NCBI): domain Eukaryota; kingdom Viridiplantae; phylum Chlorophyta; class Chlorophyceae; order Sphaeropleales; family Scenedesmaceae; genus Desmodesmus; species Desmodesmus armatus. The sequence goes on along the minus strand of VIIQ02000060.1, from coordinate 4,583 downwards.
TGTGTTGGAAGTCTGACCAGTATCCTAACAGGTTGTGGTGTGTACCTGCCTCAAGCTGCCCGCATCGAATGTTGGTGATTGGCTAGGCCAGCCTACGCTCAGCAACATAGACTTTCACAGTGATGTACGCGTCAAGGGACAGCAGGCGCTGTTGCACTCAGTCACTCTTGTCCGTAGCAAGGCGCACTGCCAATCACACAGGACATCCCACAGCAAGTACGCGTCACAGTTATCCCTTCAACCAAATCAGGTGGGAATGTTACCGTACCCAACCTTAAACACAGTCCGGACAGCAACAGAAGCATTGCTGTTCAGCCAACACACGCCACCGTGGTAGTTGTCACACACGGTACATGTGTACGCAGAAGTCATCTGACAACCGTGGGAAACACACGCTCCATCACCTCCTGGTGACCACAGGCAGGCGGCCGCACACTGCCTGCAGCTGCCCTCACGCTGCTGAAGGGCCTTCTCATACTGATACAGCTCACTCTGCACCATGCGCTTGGTGTATGCAGGAACTTGCGGGCCTGGCTGATCGCCTCCCTCGCCTCCAGCACCTCAGGGGAGTTTGTGTCCGTATGTGGCGGAAGCTAAGTCTACTTAGAATGCACGCTCCAGCGTTCCCAGTTCAAAAAACTTTCTCCCAAAACGATGAAACTGATGCTGGGCAGCGGCTGAAGGGGGAGACCACCCGGTCGAAACCGTGGTCTTACTTTACCACCTGGCTTGACGTGGCCTGGGCAAGAAAGTGTTGGCCAACGACGCATTGGTGCGTTGTAATAAGATCGGTATCACTATGGACAGCACGGCCGTTACCGCACCGTTAGTGGCTGCCACTGCCGTTAGACAGCGTTAGGCACCGCCGCGGTACCGCTAACGGCGGTAACGCCCCCTAGCGGTCAGCTAAGGCAGTTAACGCCGTGTTTAACGGCGTTATGGAAAAACGTTAGCTGGTCGTAAGACCGTTAACGAGCGCTGGCCGCAGCGTTATCAGCGTTACAGTGTTAACAGCGTTAAGCTTGCAGAGGCACCAGATAACGTATATGTCAGCATATGCTGTCGGTTTGGTCTGGGCCAGGCCTGTAGGAAGTGCTCTAGAGTGATACTGATGGGAGTTGAGGCAGCTGTACTGTCACTGCCGTCAAAACGCACGCACTGTTTGTAGCAAGTAGTACTTACAGCCCACAACAGCACCGACAACACACCACCAGCATTGTAGCTGGAAATGCCATTGTCCAAGGCCAACAAACACACTCCACAACCACCGCTGCTGCTACAAGAACCACACAACAGCACAACACCTACGCCGTACTGCCCAGGCAGCCACAGCTGCCCACCGCAAGCTGCCCACCGCAGAGTACTATAGTATCATGCAGAACATCTGTGTTGAACACACTGCACCCAGCAGTAGCGCACTGCTACAAACTTGTCGTGGCATCCGGTACTCAAGTGATGACACCAGCACTAGTATCAGCAGCAGCATCACCTTGAGCGTCTTATGCAGTAACTTACTGCCCGTTGAACAGGCGCTCTTGTTTACGGGGTAGCGAAGGTGCTCTTCCTCCCTGCAAAAAAGAACAAACACCAACGTCAGCTGCTGCATTGCTAGTGCTGACAAGGGCGCGCAAGCTGCTGCACTGCTCCTCCTCCATCCAAGGCTGCTGCTTCTGCATCCTCAGCATCTGCACCATGAACCGCAAGCATTCCAACAGCAACACCCTTTGTGGCTGTACCTTACCTGCTTCAAAAGCACCGTTGCACAGAGAGTCCAGCCCACCCGTTGCACACCTTGTTGGCAACGTTTCCTGCGCATGCATACGGCAAGTCAGAAGTTAGTTGTTGGTCACATGCAGCAGCAGTGGGGTCCAAACTTGATGTGATGTACATGCCCAGTGCATACCACCCAGCACGCTCGCAGCTGCTTCATGCATTGCCAGCCTTGTCCATAGTCATGTAGGCTGCTTGCAACTTGCCTGCGACCACATACTGCCGCTGCAATCATATCATTCTGGGCAAGGGGACATGTTGGCTGCCGTTGCTGCAGCCAGCTTGGTCACCAGTTCAGCGCCTGCACAGCAGTTGTGCCAGTTGCAGCAGAGTGACAGGATTGACGTAGCAAGCAATGTGCTGAAGTGAGCAGCAGCACAGCCTAGATGATCCAAACTGCTGTGGACAACAGCATGTGTCCCATGCAGCAGCTCCTGACAACTGTACTGGCGTCAGCCTCTCTATGGAGCATCTTGTGAATGAGCGCATTACGTTAAAGGAACAGTGCAACAGAGCAGCTGCAGGTACACTTGTGATACTGTCTTGCACCTAGACTGCTGCAACTACCATTGCCCACCTGCTGCTCAACCCCAGAGCTTGGGCACGCAGCCATCGCGGACGGATCTCGTCACTGCAATATGCGTGCATAGATCAGGTCACTCTGCAGATATCTCCAACGATTGCTGCAGCTGTGCCTGTGTGTGGTGCATTTGCCTGCAGCAGATCAGTGCTGACCTGCTCAGCTCCTTGCACTCAAGCTGTCGTGGCCGCATCAGAGAATGTTGTGTCTCTTTGAAACGTTGGTCGTAATGGCGACGTAGCGGAAGGCGCGGTGGATGGTGAGAACGGCCGATGAAGGATGATCTGAAAGGTAGTCAGAGCTCTTTCTGCCGTCCAGTGCCAGGCGGTGGCTGCAATGACTGTATCAAAGCCGGAGCATTACGGATGGCACGGTCCATCGTAGGAAACCTTGGCCTATGCTGCGTTGTTCACCCTAGGGTCACTGGTCGGTAGATCAGGACCGTGATCGTTCAACGGTTGTGTTCGTCTTTCACAGCAAGAAGACCTGACATAACAGAGAAAGGTTGCATATCTCTCTTTCGACAAAGCCTGGGGAACCACAAACAGCAGGCACACCCTGTCCACCCCCCCCCCCCCCCAGCGTGTCTATGAGGTCGGTTGACAATCACTACGTAAGCATTCGAGGTCTTTCATTGGCACGACAGCAGCGGAATGCATCGATGATATCAAAAGGTTGCTTTTCAGTATCCTTGAGGCACGTATCAGGCTACAGGCACAGCAGCAGAGGCTGCAAGCTGCAACTCTTGCAGCTGGGCTGCTCATTTGCGGCAGTGTGGTGCTGATAAAGATTTTGTATGTCCTGTTTAGGCAAAATGAAGCATCAATGAGACGGTAACACTCGCGACCTGCCCAATAGGACCTCCAGAGGTGCTATTGGGGTTCGCGACCCCTTGTGCGAATCGACCTGGGACGCGGACTCTCCTGTGAACCGCGATCGAGGTCGCAACCAGGCTGGTGCCTCAACCTCCGGGTCGCAACCCCTGTGGGAAACGGGCCCAGCAGCTGCAGCAGAGCTCCTTGGGTATCCCAGACAGTGGCAGTCCACTACTGCACTGATTCATACCTAGTAACAGTGGCCTGGAGCACCCTGACTCATTATAGACTTATGAACTGTGATTATGTGAGAAAGTGTATGCAGTGCAGCAGGGCACACGGGAGTGCTGTGTGCAGCTGCATGGCATGACTGCCACCAGGCTTGCGTGCTGATGCAGGGTGAAAAGTTGAGGTGGGCCTGACTTGGGATTGCAACAGGTCACACCGCACTGCAAAGACTATTCAGAAACCACGTGCCTGAAACAAACAACCTACACTTGATAATAACTGGATTATGTGAGGCTGGCCTAGCATGACAAGCAGCCCGTATGAGCAATGCCCCCAGCCCTGCTAGAAGAACTCCCTGTGTCACTTTCAACTAATCCCTACCCTAACAATCTGCTGCAGTGGGGTGGGACTTGGTGACACAATTGAGTAATACGAGGAAGTGTGGGTGGGCAAGGGGTCCACCACAAACTGACAATCGGGGGGGGGGGGACACCAGGTCTCAACTGGCTAGGGGGAAGGGTTCAATCGGCGAAACCAGCCTATATCAGACCCGGGGGGGGGGGGGAGGAAGCAACTGAGCCTCCCCCCCCCCCAACAGAGCCCTCCCAAGCCGCCTTGATCACTACAAAAGGAGATGAGGCAGCCTCCACCAGGCCTGCTGCGCACCTGCAACAACAGACCCAGCATTACAACCTTACACTCACATGGTAAGAAGTAACTGTGAGGGGGGGGTCTGGGCCATTTGAACTTTTTTCACAGGGTTCAGTACTTTTCTGTTTGCAGCCCATTTGATCTCGTATGCTGCTCATAATGAAGCTTACATCACATACTATCAATTGCAAGCCTTGTGTAGCCTCACAATACATATCAAGCAACCTCCAGGCTGACAAAGGCAGCAGCACAGCGCGGTGACTGGCGGTTGAGGGCAGTGGCCCGTATGTGGCTGGGCTTGATGTAAAGCAGTGCAGAGTCATGTCAATGTATTGTTGGCAACATAAGGATGTCTTTCTGTGAGCACTCTGGGCGGACTGCAGATGCAAAGCACCACTGATTGATCTTGAGATCACTGTCCCATGCATATCAATCATCGTGGGGCTTGAATCGCAGCTTTACGGGGTTTGGGGGGGGGGGGGTGTCTGGGCCGTTTGAACTTTCTCTGGATGGTGTCCTCAACTTTACTTTCTGCCCCC